>JAPTHN010000079.1:0-295914 GCA_026936325.1 Platynereis dumerilii
ATCTCGGCTGTTTCTCGTGGTAAAAGTATCATGGTCAGGTGTAATGTGTTTTAATGTAAACCTCGTAAAAACCCAAACTTTTGAAGTTTTAAAATGATCATACTGAAACATGCAAATTTTCACTTGGGGGGAAAACATGGGGCTAGCTCTGGTTAAAAGAAAAAACAAATTGCATGACATTTTTGCTAGATTTTGAAGTATTTTTTGTTTACAGACACAAGGTTGATTTTCCAATATCAAAAACAGCTAATTTACTAAAGAAAAACCATTCACAGTAGTTAATTATTTCCAATTAAGGACAGTAGGAAACTCAATCTCCATGTAGTTCTTCGTTTAAATCTTATATCTATACTATGCAATTTTGTAACTCACGAAGGCCAGTAACAATTGAATAAACTGGATTTAAAACAAGTGCAATCATGTATGTGAAGAGGGAATCAGTGCCATAAAGCAAGTTTGATAAGTCAACAACCAATTGCGAAAATGATTTCAAATTTGTCCAATTTTCGCATATTCTTTAATTCTCTCTTGGCATGGTGTTCATAACAGAAAAGCTAACAACCTAACCCCGAAACAGCTCATGAAACTGCAGAGCATCAGATTGAAAACTTTCTGCACAACATGAGCAGCTTCACAGTGGCCTTCTCCTTTATGACAAAGAGCTTTCTCCACCAAAAATAATGATAATACTGTTTGATGTCCTTCTATTCGAGGAGTTTTAAAATGTACCACTAAGTCAATGGAAATTTCTGAGTTGCTCATCTCAAAATTTGCCCTGTAATAATGAAGCATTAAAATGTCTACTCGTCTTATGGCTTCTGGTAAAACAGCATAATTATTAAGGTCTTGTAGCCTACTCTAGCTCTGCTGAGGAGGCAGAATATGTGTTGTGTGATTGAATAAGTATGACATCTGTGGTGATGATAAGGTCTTTCGTCTTTTACATTACTTCATATAATCTATGCAGCTGTATATACCCTTTGATCAACAAGGTAATTTTCTTTCTGTGTAATGCAATGTGACGTTAGAGACATGAATGTAATTTTCTGATGTCTAAGAAGCAAAAAAATAAATATATTAAAGTAAAGCCTTCCACGGTAATCATGCCTCCATGTTATGATTTAGCCAAATTTCATATCCATACCATGTAGTTTTTGTAACCCAAGATAGCAAGCTGAAATTGAATAAACTTATTTAAGACATGAACATATGCATGTGAGGAGTGGATAAGTGCAACAAAGCAAGTTTGATAAGTCAATGTAAATTGCGAAAATGAATTCAAATTTGTAAAATTTTCTTCAATTTTTCTTGGTATATTATGGTGTTCGTAATGAAATGCCTAACTCCGAAATAACTCATGAAACTGCAGAGCATCAGAAAACCCTTTGTGTAACACGAAGAGCTTCTCTGTTGTATCAAAAAGCTTTCTTCATTGAAAATATTAATAAATGTCATTTGATGTACTTCAAAGGGTTTCAAAATGTGCCAAATAAAATGTTATGTCAAAGGAAATTATCCTTTCTGATTCACTCTTCCCAAAATTTGCCTTGTAATAATGAAGCATTGGAATGTCTACTCTTCTTATGGCCTCAGATAAACAGTATAGCTATGTTTTGTAAGCCTGGTCTAGCTCTGCTGAGCAGAATATGCCTTTTGTGATGGAATAATAATGACTTCTGTGGTGGTGGTGATAAGGTTTTGTGTCTTTTACATTACCTCACAGTGCATTAAGATGTCTATAATCTGATAATATTATGCCCTTTGATCTAAGAGTAATTTTCTTTCTGTGTACTAGTGTGTAATAATAATGTATTTTGAGCTCTCTCTGCTGGTCTGTGACCCTTTCATGTCAGCTATGTACTGGATGTCAACATGAAAAAGAAATGCTTTTGAAACTGTATCACATTTTGTGTGTCACTTTCTACTGTGGCGTTGGAATAAAAACTATAAATAAGAGATTCTCTTTGATTTGAGATGGAGAATTTTTTAAATGTCAATGCGATGCTTCTAAAAGTTGAAAAATCATCTCAACCAGGCTCTTTTATCGGTGTTGCTACTGAAATGCATCTAGCTAAACTCTTGCACTCAAATATGTGAATATTGGAGTTGAAATGTCATGATGGCGACAGTAAAGGCTTAGTTATTTTCCCTAATCATTCTTTGAGAGCTTCAACTACTATTTCAGCAAGCAACTTGTCTGGCAACTCTTCAGGCAACATGGTGTATGTCTGTACTTCACCTATTTCCTTTGAAATCGAAAATATATTCGTGGCTTCAGATCCTTTAAATAGTCATTCGCTAAGCCAGAAAGGAAAACTGGCAATTTGTAATTTCCGTGAAAGTTTGTGTGGTCCGATGCTCTTCTCTATGCAGTACTTGGTAAATGAATCTTTTGTATGCATAACAACAGTCTGCTAGCCGAAAGGATTCACTTATCTTCAGGGCCATATCAGCACATCTCTGAGCCCAGGGCAAACAACATATGATGGGCCCAACGGCAAAAAGATTGGGGAACAATAAAAAAAATTAGTCAATGAGGCTAATAATGCAAGTAGATGACTAAATTGACATAACTGAAAATCAATGTTTTCCAAGACCTTTATTTCATTTGAAATATTATGATGTCTGGAACATGTTCTTTCGACTGATGTCGCTAACCCTCCAAAAAATGGTGCGGGATGCCTATGAAATATATGATGCCCCAAAGGTGTCAGTCAGCTTTGGGCCCACAGAAGCCAAGACCGCATTTGACTGACCTCTGATAGTTACATTCATTCACTGACTGATAAGGTTACAAAATGTTGACCATAACTGAAGAGACCATGTGTGATATATTTGATACTTTTATCAAACTTGACGTCTAAGAAACTAATGATTTAATGATTTAGGAATATTCAGATAGTTAATTTGGAGACTCTGAGCAATTTGTATTGTAGTACACTCCAGCTCAATCATATTTCCTTCATGCTATGTTATACTTATTTAGATGAAAAATGCTTCAAAGTTCTGAAAAGTGACATTCTTGAGCCCCTTGCCTCAGTCAAATTTTGTTTTGCCATCGCTTCTTGGTCAGCTTCTTCATGGGCCCCTCCTGAGGTCATGGGCCCCCCCTGAGGTCATGGCCCCCATTAGGTCAATGACCCGTTTGCCCCAATGGTGATGCTGCCCTGCGCATAGGCATACACTGCAAAAAATTCCCGTTAAATTTTACAGTTAAATTAACTGGCAACTTTGTTCCAGGTCTAAGAACTGTAAAAGTACTAATAAACCTGAACAGGACAATGAAACGTAAAATGCAGATTGGTACATTGAACTGTAATTTTGCAGATTCAACAAAGTGATATTACGGTATAATCTACATATATAAAACAGTTTATTTAAAGTATATTTTACAGTTATATCAACTGTCAATCATAGAATGTAAAGAATGCAAGGAGCTGTATAATTTACTGTAAAAATACGGATAGTATGTGTTATTCTTACTTATTGCACAAGTGTGAAACAACAGACTAAGCATGTGATTTAACTGTCGCATAGCTGTAGGGATGTACCGAAGCTGGAATCAGCTTAGAGAGTGAGAGAGCCACTGACTCCAGGCTCGGCCTTGCTCATCTCTTGCTTGACAGCAGGGAAGTAAGTCCATCAATTATACCCAGCAATTTAATCGCACACGTTTGCTCACAAACCATGAAATTGATGGATATTTTCCAAGAGAACCAGGTGTCAAGTTTATCGAAGTATGTTGTATTGATGCAGACTGCGCCTGGGTTATTTTGGTTTTAATAGTGTCATTCTTTAGATCACATCATAAGACTCACAAAAATGTCAATGTCATATATAAATATAACAACTTTTGCATAATGACAGCATCTTTAAGATCATATGAATGAGGATGTTCCCTTACCTTCAGATAAGTTAAAAATTAAGTTTGATTAACAGCTGTGTAAAGCATATGTTATAGATGGCACCACATGTTCCGTGGTTGAAGTCCATGCAATCTCTTGTTTATAGTTCCTGATCTGACCAGGTGTATTGATTGTGTTGGGCAATTCAAATGTTTTGTCTGCATATTACGAGTTGCCAGTAAATTAACGGTCGAAGTAATTGTTCATTAACGTGAACTGAATATTAAATGACATGTTGCAGTAAATTTATCTTGGAGCCATTTTGTAACTGACAATGAACTGTAAATTCACAGACAAAGTCTGTTTTAAAAAAATACTGATAAAATAACAATAAATTTACGATTCTTTTAGCCAGAAAAACACGGTCATTTCTTACAGTGTACTGGACAGGCGTTTCGCGGGGGGGGGGGGGCTGTTGCTATTTTGCCCTGAAATTTTTACATGGCATGGATGTGACCAGGGCAGTGGATCTGCCCTGATTGGTCAGGATTTGCCCTGATATATGCCATTTGCCCTGATGCCAGGGGGGGGGGGGTGCAGCCCCCCTGACCCCCTGTGAAATATGCCTATGTCCCTGCCTATCTTCAGAACTGTCGTTTTTTTGATATTATGTATTTTCATAATAAATTTGACTTTGATATGTCTTAGAAGATAGGTAATACATAATTTATGGGTCATTTATTTTTTCTAACTCAAGCCTCATTTCTTTTTTATAATAAATTTGACCAAAAAAATGCATAAAAATACAATGAACAAAAACAAATAAGAACGAGTATAAGAAGTATTAGCAAACAAAAGAAGCATTTAAGATGGAGAAAGTAAATAATACCAAGTGAAAGAAAAGAATGAAATAGGCCTATATTAAGTAGGGGGGGAGGGTTGGTCTAGTGGTAGCGTGCTGGGCTGCCAATCGCTGGGTCCAGGGTTCGAATCCAGCTCTTGCCGGGTCACCTGGGCCTATGTTGGATGGCTGTTTCAATCACCCTTCGCCTCATTGCCGTGTCCTCCGTCCTCCCCCTGTCCTAATTAGCCTACATAGTGCATAAATACTGGACGTCAAGCCCCAATCATCCTTCCATCCTATATTAAGTAAAGAAATCAATGAGTCTGATTAAGTGTGATAGTCCATTGCATGCGGTGTCTGTTTGAAATTTGATTAAATGCAACCAATGCATGATGGAACAGGCGAAGAGAAAATTGATCTTCCTTGCTTGGTGTTGGGTCAGCCGTTCGCTGCATTCGGTTTAGTTAAGCAAGACTTTTTAGTGCAATTCTATGCATAGAAGTTCTTGCTGGCTTTCTGAACTCCATGACTGTTTAATCCCGGCTTAATCTTCTCATTTCTCAGTCACCGTTTGGCCAATGCCACTTGGAATTTTAAATCCCGCTTTGAGTATTTCGACTCAAGAACACTACTCATCAAGGTTGTGTACTGATTCTCGATGTACTGATCGAACCGGTCCTTTGCTTTCATTTTGATTGAATTGCATAATCAAGCGTTGGCCAACTATTAAAAATCACATTGAAATATCAGTCAAGATACTACAACTGGATGACCTTGGAGAGATTTCTTTGTTTTTAGGTACCAAATGGTCAACTTTTAAGGTCAGCAGAGTAGTTTATGGTCCTACCCAGATGTCAGGGTGGGCATTAGCACACTTCCAGTCTGAGTGCTTTCAGTGAACTGACCAAGCCTGCTCGAAAACTGCTGTATTATAATGCTGTCCAAATAGGTATTTCCGACACAGAAGACCATCTGAGCTATCTTCAGCCTGAGAGAAGTCTACCATCCAGTTTAACGTTGAACAAGTAGAATCAGTCAAATTTGAATTGAATCCCACACAGTTGTGGTTCAGTAGGCAGTTGAACGCACATTTTCACTCTTTTCTTAAATCCAGAGGATTGATTCTTCCGCCTGCCAAATATTTTCGATCTTCGCACATGAAAGTATTCAGGTCTGCTCCTGGATTGGCCATGAAAAGACAAATGCTATGATTAAATCGCTGTAACTAGAACATGTAGAAAAAATGACCTGTATTTATAAGTTTAAAACATAAACTTACCCAAGAATCATTTAACAAAAATCTTTCAAACTTATTTTGATTGATTTAAAATGCTGACCGTTATTGGGAGATGTATGTGTACAGCTACCATCCGTCCATTTGAATCACGGTTCCCATCCACTGCTCTGAGACTGTTGGAACTTTGATTTGTTGGTTTTCGTGACGCAATGTTAACCTCTGAAGGAGATACAGTTAAAAGTATGATCAATTGATCATGCACAGTATAAGGTAAAATTACAGTTTAACACATCATCCATATGAATGCAGGCTTTCGGACGGTGGGCGGAGAGATAATTTCTGGGCCTGCACTCGAACTCTAATGAATGTACATGGATGAATTTTGGTACACATGTAGGCTGCATAGTCTAGTGGTGTCTTTTCATGGTTTGATGGATAGCTATTCCATACCTTTTGGAATAACAAAAAATATATTTAAAAATTTTGTTTGTTTGTTTTTGTGTCAAGACACAGTCACTATTGCATGTGCATGTGTGGAATTTGGTACAGATGTGGGCTATATGGTCTAGTTGTGCCTTTTGATGGTCTCATTGATAGATATTCTATACCTTTTGAAAAAATGAGAAAATGTATCAAAGTATATATATATATATATATATATACACTGTAAACCCGTGCCGTAGGTGCCGTTGAAAAAGTGCCGTAAAACTGACGGCGATCTTACCGTAAGTCTTTGAAAACGGTAAATTGCCGTTAATTCAACAGTAAACCGTCATTGTAACAGTCACTGCCGTCAAACCTACAGGAAGATACCGTAAAATACAGATACGGCAATTGCTGTTACTTTTACGGGACGTTGCTGTAAAAGTAACAGCAACCTTGCTGTTAGCTGTGAACACGGCTAGCTGCCGTAATTTCAATGGTTACCGTAATTGTAACAGTAAGCACTGTCAAATTTACAGCAAGTTACCGTAAGCCGCAGGTTCAGATATTTGAAATAAAAAATGTAGCTGCTGTTTCAAAATCAGCAGTAATGTTATGCAACTTTATAAGATGGCATAGATAAAGGCAGCTTTGTGGACACTTTAGTTCCTTCTTGCCAGCAAATTCGCACAGTGTACCTGTGGTGTTGTCCTGAAGCAAGCAAGCTACTTTCTTCCAAATTAAAAAAAAAACAACTTGAAAATAATGTAAAATTTACAAATAAACTGCATTTTTTTATGAACATTGTCCTCAGGTCCTATTTCCAAAAATAAATTTTGTCCAATATTTTTCCCCAAATTTTTTTTTCTAACTTATTGTTCACTTAATATTTTTCAAACATCATTTTTCCCCAACCATTTTTTTACCCATTTCATTTATTGTATAGTTCTAACTGGAATTATTTGGAATATTTGATCAGAACCTGGTATTGGTTAATGTACAACAGGTCTTGAAAACGGGCTAATTACATTTTTGTACTGGCTAACAAATGCTTTTGAGGCGTTAAACTCAAAACTCAAACAATTTAGAATTGCTGTTATTTTAGATGTAGGCCTGTTCATAAGTTTGGATTTAATATTTCTGATAACAGTTGTTATATTTTGTGACTTTTCTGTTTGTTGTTATTCTTATTGGGCATTTTGCTTGATGGCAGAGATTGTCATTATAACATCTTTTTACATCATTTTACTATTTACTAAAGAGTTGCAAAAAAATTGTATTCTTTGTTAATATATATAGTCATAACTGTTGTTGTGAATATATTAAGTTTGATAAATTACGTTGGGCTGGTTTTACCAGTAATAAATTTTCGCTCGGAATACCACGTACCAACATCTTTTGTTTTCACATAATTATGTATCGCCTGTATGAAAATCAGGAAGCTGAAGTAACAAAATTAGTTAAATGAACCTTTTTACATGATCAGAATTCAGTCGGAAATGCATGATGGGACATTGACTCCGTAACAAGATTGATAGTTTATATATGTACTTAGGCATGTGCACTGTTAGAAATTTCAGTACAATCAACGGTTTTATTCTGTAATTTATACGGTAAAACGACCGTGATCATGAAACTGTAGAAATTATAGCTTTCTTGATGTTATGATAACGTGTTTGAATTCACGGTTTAAAAACTGTAACTGAAGACTTAGCCTTGTTTTTTTTCCATGCCCTTAAATAGGCTTAATGGGCAATGTCTTAATCAAGGTGTTTAAACTTAAGAGCATTCATTTAATCTCTGGAAGCAGGACTGATAAGACACGTCACACATGAGCAAGGTAAGATTACTGTTATTTCTTCATTTGGCATGCATGATAATGCTCAATTATATTCAATTGCCGGCATAATCCTGAAATAGGCCCCGCACCTTCCACGGAATGAGCTGCTGCCTATGCTCTAACATAGGCCTGCTCATTCCGTTATCAGCGTCCGGGGCTTATTTCAGGATTATGCCGCCAATCGCTGGGTCCAGGGTTCCAATCTGGCTCTTGCCGGGTCACCTGGGCCTATGTTGGACGGCTGTTTCAATCATCCTTCACCTCATTGCCGTGTCCTCCTCCTGTCAAGTGCATAAATACAGGACGTAAAGCCCCAATCATCTATCCATCCATCCATCCTTGATGATAGGGCTTTACATCCTGTATTTATGCACTAGTCTTGGTAGGTTAATTAGCACAGGAGGAGGACAGGTGGCTCTGCAAGAGCTGAAGTCGAACCCTGGACCCATTGATTGGCAGCCCAACACTCTACCACTGAGCTGATCCCCCCCCCCCTCCGTAACAGAGGCATTTATTAATCAATATGAATAATTATCATCACCCTTTAGACTAGAATAACCTAAATGTTACTTTCTAATTTGTGTACAATGCCGAAATATTAATAGGCCTACTATGTAAAAATATTTTAATTTCATTGTTTTTCTTGGAACATTTAATATTTATTTATATAATTTATTTGTTATTATTTTATGTTTTACTAGTGATTTTTCACCACTATCAATGATTTAGAAATAGCTTTGCATTGAGAGTGTCACTTAAGGACTTTGGTCTGGGTATCATTGGTGATGTTTGCAGACTTAATACTTAAGCACCGAAGGCAATCATCTCAATAGCAAACTATCAACAACAAACTTCTAGTCTAGGCATATACAAGTTAATTAAAGAGTGTTGTCTAATTTTCAGATTCAAGACAGAGGCTGATGAACATGTTTCTCAATTGTGGAATGCTTGTTCATGGAGAGGCCTTTCATGGTTGTTTCTTCAGGTCTTTGAAGCTGTCAACCCTTCCAAGGTTTGTGGCACATTGATCTCAACAACATTTTTATGTCTACTCTCCTTTCCTCTAAATAACTAATGCCAAAAACTCACTCAGTTATATAATATGTCTGCCCTCAACTAGTGAAAAAAAGTAATTTGTTAGTAATCACTGAGGTTTGCAATATTTCACATATAATATATTTGCATTAATTTCCAAATGTAATTGCATGTTTTGCAACAGTTTAACTTCCAAATTCTCCTGGCTTATTTTGCAAAGCTATAATTATCCAATGGTTTTTAGCTCGTCTGTTTTCTTTGAAAATGAAGAGCTATTGTCGTCACTCGATCGTCAGCGTCATTGTTTCGGTTAAGGTTTGTGTAAGTGTCCATTTGTGACCTTAGGTTTCCAATTAGAGTCATGAAATTTGGTACAGGTATGGGGCTATGGGTATGAACGGTGAACATGTAGAGAAAGCCAAGATGGCTGACATTTTGTGGCGGCCATTTTTGCAGTCATCTTTATTCTCGAACTGCCCATTTTGACTTATTATTTCACTTACAGTTATGAAATTTGGTACAGGTATGGGCCTGTGGGTATGGATCGGGAGCATGTCGAGAAATCCAAGATTGCAGCCATTTTGTGGCAGCCGTTATGGCAGCCATCTTTCTTAATTCTTGAACCTCCCATTGTGACCTTAATATTTCACTTTCAGCTATGAATTTTGGTACAGGTATGGATCAGGTATTGATCAGGAACATGTTGAGAAATCCAAGTGGGCGGCCATTTTGGCAGCCATCTTTCTTCATTTCTTGAACTGCCCATTGTGACCGTAATATTTCACTTAAGAGTTATGAAATTTGGTACAGGTATTGGCCTGTGGGCATCGATCGGGAACATGTTGAGAAATCCAAGATGGTGGCCATTTTGTGGCGGCCATTTTGGCAACCATCGTTTTTCATTCTTGAACTTATTATTTCACTTACAGTTATGAAATTTGGTACAGGTATGGGCCTGTTGGTAAACTTGGTATGGATCGTGAGCATGTTGCGAAATCCAATATGGCAGCCATTTTGTGGTGGCCATTATGGCAGCCATCTTTCTTAATTCTTGAACTGCCCATTGTGACCTTAATATTTCACTTACAGTTATGAAATTTTTTGCAGGTATAGGCCTGTGGGAATGCATCCGGAACATGTTGAGAATACAAGGTGGCAGCCATGTTGGCAGCCAACTTTCTTCATTTTTGAACTGCCCATTGTGACCTCAATATTTCGCTTAGAATTATGAAATTTGGTACAGGTTTGGCCTGTGGGCATTGATCGGGAACATGTTGGGAAATCCAAGATGGCAGCCATTTTTCGGTGACCATTTTGCCAGCCATCTTTCTTCATTCCTGAACTGCCCATTGTGAGCTTAATATTTCACCTACAGTTATGAAAGTTGGTGCAGGCATTGGCCTGTGGGTATTGATCAGGAACATGCTGAGAAATCCAAGATGGCTGCCAAATCTTTCCTTTCTTGAATTGCCCATTGTAACCTTCATATTTTGCTTAGAGTCAGGGTATAAAATAAGCGTGCAAGGATCCCAAAATGTGCAGTGATCAATCTGAAATGTGCAGTGATCAATCTGATTTTGTGCAGTGATCAAATTCACCCTTTTTGTGCAAAATTATGGTGGTCTGTAGAATCTCCACAATATACTTTGTATTTCAACCAATTTGATACTTTTGTACCTGATGATGGTCAATTGGTCATCTTTCGGAAATATGCAATGCTTGATATCACAATGCCAGCCCTTAAGAACACTGATTGGTCATCCATATTAATGGTGATAGCTTGCGCAAGGCAATATGCGCACTCATTGCGCAGTGATCAAATTTTCTTATTTTACACCCTGCTAAGAGTTATAAGATTTGGTACAGGTATTGGCCTGTGGGTATCTATTGGGAACATCCAAGATGGTGGCCATTTTGTGGCAGCCATTTTGTGGCAACCATTTTGGCAGCCATCTTACTTCATTTCTTGAACTACCCATTGTGATCTCAATATTTCGCTTAGTTATGAAATTTGGTACATGTATTGGCCTTTGGGTATGAATCGGGAACATGTTGAGAAATCCAAGATGGCCACTAAAATGGCCACTTCAAAATGGCTGACATCCTTGAACTGCCCATTGTGACCTTGCTATTTCGCTTAGAGTTATGAAATATGGTACATGTATTGGCCTGTGGGCATGGATCAGGAACACGTCGATAAATCCGAGATTGTGCTCATTTTGGCAGCCATATTTCTTCAATCTTAACTGCCCATTGTAACCTTAATATATCGCTTAGGGTTATAAAATTAGCTACAGGTATTGGCCTGTTGGTGATAATGTGGCACACATTGATAGATTTCACATTGACAGATGAGCGTTTAAACCGCTTGCGGTTCTAGTTAAAAAAATAACCTTGATCGCTGGCAAGTCAATCTTCCCACTAGAATTGCCCCTCCCCCTCCCTCCTACCGTTTGTCACTCTCACTGGTCAATCTTGCTCCCTCTCCATTGCCCTCTGCCTTCACCCTATCCTATCTGCCCTATCCTATCTGCCCTATCCTATCTGTCCTGTCCTATCTCCCTTGTCCTCTCCTCATTCTCCTTCTTTTTCTGTTCAAAATATAGCTGCTAAACTGGTTCTTAATGATGGCGATTCCTCTCATAACAGTTTAAAGCGATTACACTGGCTCCCAATCAGACTACGAGTGCAACACATAATATAAGTGTTTTAAGGATCAAGCACCTAAATATCTTCAAGACCTTATCAATTGCCCAGTTACAAGGAGAGATGGTCTGCGCTCCAGTGACAACGTTTTGCCATTGCGAGTACCCTTCACTAAAAGAAAGACTTTTGCTTCGAGGTCCTTTAGTGTGATCGGACCTCAGTGGTGGAATGCACTCCCAAATAACATCAAACTGGCAGAAAATGAGGACATTTTTAAAAAACTTTTAAAGACACATTTATATACTCAGTTTTAACTTTACCTTCTATTTTGTAATATATATATATATATATATATATATACATATTTATACATTTTGTAAATCTTATTTGTACTTTCGATTTTACTTAGATTTTATATTATTGTATCTGTGAAGCGCATCTGACGATTTGTTTCTTCAAAGACAGCGCTATATCAAATAAACTATTTTCTATTTTTTTCTATTTTCTTTCCCTCTTTCTCCCTCTCCTCTCAATCCCCTTCCCTTCTTCCTCATTTCCTTCTTTACGTCCAACCATTATAAAATAACCTTGGTCACTGTCTGGTCCATTTCTCTCCCTCGCCTCTCCCCCTCTCCCTGCCCCTCTTCCTCCCCTATATCCCCTATTCTATCTCCCCTATCTTATCATCCTTATCCTCTCCTTTCCTCTATTCCCTGTCGTCTCTCCTATCTACCTCTCCCATCTCCCGCTCCTATCTTCCTCTCCTGTCTTCCTCTCCTTTCTCCCTCTCCTCTCTCCCTCTCTCTCTCTCCCCTCTCCTCTCTCCCTCTCCTCTCTCCCTCTCCTCTCTCCCTCTCCTCTCTCCCTCTCCTCTCTCCCTCTCCTCTCTCCCTCTCCGCTTCTCTTCCCTGTCTCATCCCCTATTCCCTATCCGCTCTCTCCTTCCTATTCCCTATTCCCTCTCTTTCTACCCCTCCTGCCCACTTTATCTCCTACCACCTGTCACCCTTTCCCTCTTTCCTCCTTTCCTTTGTTTTTCTCACCTTTGAGTTGAGTCCAACCATTTTGAATAATCTTGGTTGCTCGCTGGTAAATCTCAATCTTTCTCTTTCTCCTTTATCCCCCCTCTTTTCTCCTTTTCCCTTCCTTTCCTCTTTTCCTTCTTTTATTCTCCCACCTCCTTCACTTCCACACTTCTCCTTCTTTTCTATCATAGTCTGACGTCCCTAAATCCTCTTTCTGTTTTCCTTCACTCTCCTCTTTCCTGCCTCCATATGGGGTGGGGAGAGGGTTAACTTATAAGCCTATGCAATTAACAAGTGTTGTCGATTTTCAGATTCAAGACAGAGGACGATGAACTTCATGCATCTTGTGCAACACCAGTTTACGAATAAGTCATGAAATTCACAGATGGGTCTTTCATGATTGTGTCTTCAGGTCTTTGAAGTTGTCAGCTCTTCCAAGGTCAGTGGCACATTGATCCCAACAACATTTTCTTAATGAGATATAGCCTAGGACTCTCCAACTAATCATTGCGGTTGCATTATTTCACATACATTTGTATTAATTTTAAAGTGCAGTTTTGTGAATGTTTAACTTCCTAATACTCCTCGCTTAAATAAAGTATTTTTCATTGTCATTGTCATTGTCATTGTCATAAATTTACAAAGTTATGAATATGGACATGCAATGTTCATAAAAATAGTCTTAATTGCTGCCTCATCAATCTTCCCTTTGGCGTCTACCTCTCCATCCCAGACGCCCTCCCCTTCAACCCCTCCCACTCCTATCCCCTTTCCCTCTTTTCCTCCAATTTTCCTCCTGCCCTTCTGTTGCCATATAGCCATTTTGAAATAGGTATAGATTATTAACCACAAGAGAGAAAATATATGATTTTTATCACCCGAGTGCTTTAGCCCGAGGTGTAATAAACATATTCCCGATACCATTGTGAATAACCAACTTATACCACGAGACAATCACTCAAACAGTCTAACTCTACTCTTTCCATCTCCTCTCTCCTCTCCTCTCTACATCTTTCCCTTCCTCCCCTCTCTCCCTCTCTCTCCCCGTCTCCCTCTCCTATCTCCCTTCATGAGCAAAATCCCTACTGGATGAGACTTTAAATTGGTGGCCCCTTGTATCAGTGTCTGTGCTGAGCAAGTAAAAGACCCCTCACATGGGGTAAATGTGTAACATGTTGAGGACTCCCGCTCTCTCATCTCATCAATCAACCCTCGTGAGCGCCCAGAACTGGGCTTAGAGGGCTGCACTTACCATATCTATTTATCTCTCCTGTCTCCCTCTCCTGTCTCCCTCTCCTGTCTCCCTCTCCTGTCTCCCTCTCCTGTCTCCCTCTCCTGTCTCCCTCTCCTGTCTCCCTCTCCTGTCTCCCTCTCCTGTCTCCCTCTTTTGTCTCTTTTGTCGTCCTCTCCTGTCTCCCTCTCCTGTCTCCCTCTCCTGTCTCCCTCAACTGTCTCCCTCCCCTGTCTCCCTCCCCTGTCTCCCTCCCCTGTCTCCCTCCCCTGTCTCCCTCTCATGTCTCCCTCTCATGTCTCCCTCTCATGTCTCCCTCTCATGGCATCCTCTCTTGTCTCCCTCTCTTGTCTCCCTCTCTTTCTCCCTCCTTTGTCTCCTTGTTTGTCTCTCCCTCCTGTCTCTCTCTCCTGTCTCTCCCTCTCTTGTCTCCCTCTCTTGTCTCCCTCTCCTGTCTCTCTCTCTCATGTCTCCCTCTCTTGTCTCTCTCTCTTGTCTCCCTCTTTTGTCTCCCTCTCCTGTCGCCCTCTCCTGTCTCCCTTTCCTGGCACCCTCTCCTGTGGCCCTCTCCCGTCGCCCTCTCCCGTTGCCCTCTCCCGTCGCCCTCTCCCGTCGCCCTCTCCTGTCGCCCTCTCCTGTTGCCCTCTCCTGTCTCCCCCTTTCCCTCTTTCCCTCTTTCCCCCTTTCCCTCTTTCCCCCTTTCCCCTCTTTCCCCCCTTTCCCCCTTTTCCCTCTTTCCCCCTATCCCTGTATCCCCACTCTCCTTACTTCCTCTTCCCTTCTTTCCTGCTTCTGTTTTGCTTCTCCCTCCCCATCCTCTTCCTGTCCTCATTAGCCTATAAAGTTCATAAATACAGGACGTAAGGCCCTAAATCATCATCATCTCGTGTCTCCCTCTCGTGTCTCCCTCTCGTGTCTCCCTCTCGTGTCTCCCTCTCGTGTCTCCCTCTCGTGTTTCCCTCTCGTGTCTTCCTCTCGTGTCTCCCTCTCGTGTCTCCCTCTCATCTTTCCCTCACGTCTCTCCCTCACGTCTCTCCCTATCATCTCTCCCTCACGTCTCTCCCTCTCATCTCTCCCTCTCGTCTATCCCTAAGATATTCTTAAACAATGACATCTGCAATGCTGGTGATGTCATAACTGTTAAAACAGATGTCCCTTTGACAGTGATGTTCTAAAAACATCATGGGTCCTGATATTTAGGCTGCAAACAATTTGATAATATTCATAGCCAACCAGCTGGTAATACTTCAGTTATGTCTTCTCTTGTATGAATATTTGTCTCTCTATTTACAGGAACATGTGAGCACACTAGAGGTGGCAGAAGAACGGGAGTGCCAGCATCACCAGTGATAGTTTGATATGGTAAATATGCCTTTGTTAGATGTCATTGATAAAGCCTGGCTACTTTTAAAAATGCGTGAACAGGTATCATTTCTACACTCAACAACAAAAAAACGAACATCCCACTTCATTTTTGCTTATAATATGAAGATAATTGTTTTTGGCAAAAAACCAATTAAATAGTATTGATCCTGTTATAAACAAGTATCAATGTGCCAAAAATCATTCTATTGTGACTATTTCCTGTTTATCTTTGACTTTGTTTATCACATTCGGGTATTTAAAAAAAAATTCCAATCCCCACATCTCGCCAAAAAAATTGGGGTGTCATTTCGAAGTGTGTGACATTGAGCCCGAAAGCAGAAAGTTACTTTATTTTAGCTTCAGATCACCTTCGAGATGTGCGTTTGGTACAGCAAGTGAAATGACTTTTATGAAAAGTTTACATGACATGACCATTGGCATCTCGGAAATGCCAATACTTTGTTCAAATCAAAATATCAAACAGAACACTCATTTTTGAAAATATCTCAATTGAAAGTCGAATAACATAATTCATTTCCCTTGCTGTACGAAACACACATCTGGAAGGTGATCTGTAGCTGCCAAAAATAGAGCATATATATATGTTAAAATTTTTCCACTTTTTAGGGCCCTTTGTCACACAATGCGAAATGACGCCCAGATTTTTCTTGGTGAGATGTGGGTATGGGGCCATTTTTAAAAAAATCCCAAATGTTATAATCAAGGTCAAAGATACACAGGAAATGGTCGCACTTGAATGATTTTCGGCACATTGATACTTGTTTATAATAAGATCAACACTATGTTGTTTAATTGGTTTTGGCCAAAAAAAAAATATATATTACAAATTATAAGCAAAAATGAAGTGGGACGTTTCTTTTTTGAGTGTACCATGGCAAGATTCTATACCTACACTGCAATTTGGTCATTTCTGGGGTAGCTTAGTGGCTAAGTCCACGGACACCAGTCTCGTGACGTAACCTAAATATCTATAAATATGACGTAATGTATCACGAGACTGGTGTCCGTGGCTAAGTGGTTAAGATGCCCGCCTGTTCCGCTGAAGCTCTTTGCCTCAACTCCCAGCTGGGGAACCCAACATTTTCAGAGGACCGTCATAAGCCAAATTTCAGCTGGATGTCGTTCAGTGCCAGATTGTATGAACGTGTAACCCGGGTTATCCTGAAGTGGTTAACTCCTATTACATTACTTTTAACAGGGTTATTGTGAAAATAACTAAGCACGTTTAAGCTGACCTCATGTTATATAACGACTAAATCATTTTCCCAGTAACCCTGTTAAAAGATAAGTTTTTAAGTAGAAATGTTATATTGGTGGCCGTTGTATCAGTGTCTGTGCTGGGGCCTGCTGGGCATATAAAAGATCTCTCACTTCGGGTAAATGTGTAACATGTTGACTGTTGAGGACTCCTGCTCTCCCTCACATCTCATCAATCAACCCTCTTGAGCGCCCAGAACTGGGCTTAGAGGGCTGCACTTACTATAACTATCTATCTATCTATCATAATGCTTTATCCCACTGTAACCATGACTGCCTTATAATTTCTACATAACCAATTATGACTTGACAAAACTTTTCTTGAAAAACTTAAAATACTTGTAAATTAGTGCAGCCATTGTATTGTTGGTATTTGGTGTGATCCTCCTCCCTCTTTCCGTCTATTGGTTATCTTTACCGTTTGCCTTTTGTTCCAGGTGACGTGTCTGCAACTGATTTCTCACTGCTGGTAGGCAATACAGTTGTGATAGAAAAAACGAATACTTTCTACGATGCTCTGGCACGACTGTTTGCCACTTACTACGTTCTGAATATCACTTATCCTCCAGAATATCGCTTATCCTCCAGAAGTGCAAACAACCTTGGAATTTATACAGAGGTAACATTATTCTATCTATCTGAAGGTTGAACAGTACTAGGTACAGTGATTGATATAATAGGCCTGTAACTGAAGGCAATCAAGTGACAATACACAATGGGCCTGTTTGTTTCAGCTGATCTGAAGGATCTGGATCCATCTGATCTGAACCCTGCTCTGGAGAAGGATCCACAGATCAGTGATCCAGATCCGGATCCTTTGGGATCTGGCAGTGAAAATTCGAGGATCCATGGATCCAGATCCAGATCATCTGAATCTGTCTGAAACAAATGCGAATCCTGATCTGGATTCACAGATCCACATTTTTTTTCAGCACTGATCCGGATCTGGATACAGATCCACAGAACTGGATCCAGATCACTCAGATCACCTGAAACAAACACAGCCATTGAATATGTTATAGTAACTGACACTGACAGTAATACTGACTTCTCTGAATTAATAAATTGAGGCTGAGAGGTCACTGCTTGGCTATTTTTTACAAACTTGAAAATGTGGAGGTTGTAACAATAATAAATTACCCAACACAATATCAAACAATTAGTCTTGAATGGGTAATTTTTGTAAAGCTTTTACATTTTGAATTATTTTCTTTCAGATGTTTCTTCAAGATAACCCCGAAACAAGGAACTGAGAAAGTTAAAGGAAAGAAACGTACGATGGTTGTGTATCAAGCTAATCAGTATACGTTACTGTTTATATTGTCTACATGTATGGACAGCAGATGGCATACAGTGTGTGCTCATTAATTTAATGCGGACTATAATATTAAGACACATTTATTTAATATTAAGACACATTTATTTAATATTAAGACATATTTATTGAATTAAGATCATTAAATAATAATATTATTGATGTGTGTGTGGAAACGTTGTCACCTAATTAGTGAAATAATGTTATTGCGTGAAGCAGCTAATCAGTATCTATATGTTGTTTATAGTCTGCATATTAAATATATTGGAGGCAATGTGTTCTTACGTATATAATGCAGACTTAAATATTTTCATCAAAAGAATTTTTGTGTGGAAATACTGCGGCTATCTAGTGAAATAATGTTGTGTGAAGCTGTTTATCGATTAATAGACTGTATAAATCGTGAAATAAACATATTAATGTGCTCTGGATACAGTTTATTTTCGCTTATTTATTGATGCTTATAAATTAATAGTAAGACATCTTTCATGATCCTGTCTTTTATTTGGTATATTTGACATTAATAAAGTAAGTGAATGCATACATGTTTATTTGTTTTGATGAGCACACAAACCGTAACAACTGCATACAGCTTTCTTTTTTTGACACCTGTCCCTGCAATTGGAGTAGACTTTTTCAATGACACCCCTAATAAAGCTGCTGACTCTCTTGGTTCCTTACAGTACATGCTATGTGCATTTTATATAACTGATTGAACAGGCAATTATTTCCTGCCCACGTACTGTTGCGACAGTTCGCACCTCTGCCACTGTTCAATGTGTGCATAATTACAAAATCAAGAGGAATGTGAAATTTCCATAACAGTGTGCAGACACATTTTTGGGTGGGAAAAAAATGCCTGGTGTGCTGAACTACTGTATAATCAGAAGGGGCGTATCTGTAAACTACCTTAAGGGGCAAATAACATATGTGGCGCATATGGGGTCATTCGAAACTTCTGTGTCTTCCATGCTAATTTTGGTACACTGATTATGAGTGCTGGTGTGCAGTTCTCCAGGACCCGTCACTAATAAGACCGCCTTTTTGGCAGGTGTGAAGTGGTCATGTATACGGAGGTATACTAAGTGCAATTATTTAAAACACATACTACAGCAGTCCCTGAGTAATAAGACCGCCTTTTTGGCAGCGTGAAGCGGTCTCTCATGGAGGGTGCATCTGTCACAGTTCATGTATACGGAAGTATACTAAGTGCAATTATTTAAAACACATACTACAGCAGTCCCTGTGTAATAAGACCGCCTTTTGGCAGGCGTGAAGTGGTCTCTCACGAGGATGCATCAGTTCATGTATACAGAAACAATTGCATTTTCTGTTACATCCTGTCATCTAACGTATGATCTAAGATAACGGCGTCAGTAAAATTAGCTGTTAAATTAACGGCAAGTACCCGTTATAAAATGACGGCATGCTTAGCCGCAAAATTTACGGCAACATGCCGTAGCATGAACTTACGGCAAAATGGTCGTAAACTTTACGGCAACTTGCTGTATATATGAAATTACGGCATGAGCCTGTTGAATTTACGGCAACATGTCGTAAATGAAATTACGGCATAACCGTTGATTTTACGGTAAGTTACCGGCTAATTTGCTGCCGGTAATGCCGTAAAACCAACGGTTTCGGTTTTACAGTGTATATATATATATATATTTGGGCTGATACTCGGTCACTATTGCATGTACACAGATGAAGTTTTTTATGTTGATAACTGCACAATGTTGATGATATGTCTTACAAGGCAATGAATAGAATGTTAGGTCTCATAAATAGTGGGTTATTAAATGAAAATTCTGCTAATTACAAGAATATCTGAATTCGAATATCTTTCATAAAACCTACATAATACACATAACATTTCTTAAATGTTTTTCAAACTTTGGTTTTTAAAACTTCAATTTTTTTTTCAAAATATATGTATTGGACGTCAAACAGACACATTATCTTTGCAAACCTTGTAGCAAGATAAAGTTGGTGAATTGCTTACAAAAACAAAACATTTTATGCATTTAAAGAAACAGGGCGACCACACCTTTATCATCATTAGTGATAAAACCTGTGCCGGAGCTGATGAGAAAATTGTTGAAGTAAATGAAACATAGGCAATAAATAAGACATAAAACATTACTGAGAAATTTATTGTCCTCATAAACTCGAGATTAACAATCAAACGTCTTTACATGAGACCGGACTTATTAATCAATTTAGTAAAAAAAACAAAAACAAATCAGTTCGACTATGAGCTTGGAAAACATATTGGATTGTACACTCTAAAAAAATTCAGACAAAATTGGTTTTTTAGATTCAAAATGGTTTTTTGAAAAAACAAATTTCAATGCAAAAAACCAACATGGATTTTTTTAAAAATCCATGTTGGTTTTGCATTGAAATTTGGTTTTTCAAAAAACCATTTTGAATCTAAAAAACCAATTTTGTCCCGGCATTTTTTAGAGTGTACTTGTGTGCTAACTGAACAACCAAATCAATTTGTGTCACATGCCCTAAATAAGGCTTTTTTTGTGGCAGGATCTGTTTTTATGATGTTAGCCCATCTCTTAGGCCTGCATACATATTTTGAATGAAATTGGTTTACTCTCAATCAATTTTTATTGATGTACACACTGTTTATGTAGAGACAAGTTAAGACATATTATCCGACTCATTAATTATTATAGGAGTTTCAATATTTGTCAATATTGCTTGTTTTTCACTTACTGTTTTATCAATATGTTGGTGACATCAAGCATAAAAGGGCTAATGGCTGATTGTCACCAAAGTCGATCTGTTTTGATGGACAATTGGACATCAGATGCCGGAAACTGTTGATCAATGCCTGTGATCGGATGAACTGAGACAACACGTTTTTTATATAGCAGTGTTGAATGAAGCTTTGAACAATGTATGCTGTTATGTTGTTGCCTAGTGGTAAGTGTGCAATTCCACGTTCTCCAGAAAGCGGTCAACATAAATTGAATGTGAGGAACACACAAAATTTTATTTGGAAGAAACCAGGACTGTTTCTGAGCATGCTCATGGCCTTGTCTACTTCCTTAGAGAATGTGATTGTCGAGTCTTACTCTGGTTTACGTCAATGCTGAATAGAAACTTGGGACTATCTTTCTAGAGCTGCAATGCTGTAGCATACAAGTCTAACTGTGTACCAGGTAGCAGCAGCATGCAGTTCTTATTTTCACCAGACTGAACTTCTTCATTTCAGAAATATCATTGCACACCATATGTAAATGATAATCAAATATATCTATTCAGGAAAAAAAAATAATGTAAAGTGTCTCGGCCTTAGACTTTGGACTGTCGAAAATATGGACACTATATAGTTATCAAGAGAATTTATTCAAATCAAGTCATCAAATATCAATTTTATGTGCCCAAAAGAATAATGTAATTTAGTCGTCTTTCTCCGACTGTAACTGTCCAATCTTTTGACCGTTAGAATTTCTCTGTGGCTTATTTGAACAATGAGCTCCACAACAAATTTGTGGCACTTACAGCTACGTGACCATCAACAATAGGACGACTTTCAATTCAAAATCACTATGTATAGAGTGTATAGAGTCATCAAAAATATGTCTTCTTGTACAATAATTTCACATTTCTTTCTGGAAGACAAAATACATCACCAATCTGTTCCAGAACTGCTCCTCACTGCTATGAAGATCCCATTTCTCTGTCTTCTATTACCTCAGAATGAGCCATATAGGTTCATGTGGTATCACTCATGCATATGGAATGTACTAATTACGTGGAAGTTCTTCTGTTATGAGGTCTCTTCACTGCATACACCATTGCCTTTTCTTATTCCTTTAACAAAAATTACCTCCATAATTTCCCGCCACTTCCCCCACTTACCCCAACTTGCCCCGTTTTAGCCCCATTGCCTCCATTTCCCCCGCTTGCCTCCTTTGCCCCTTTTGCCGACACTTGTTCCACCTAACCTCTTCCTTTCCCCCATTACCCCCTCCTGGCACCCTCATTGAGCCAAATAAAATATTCTTGTGTTGATGTTGCCCCATATACACTGTACGATAGGGTGGGTGTATCACGTCATGAGGCCTTTTGCAATACAACACCCCGTGTTATAAGCCAACATGCCTTGTCTGATTCCAAAATTGTCACCGACATTGCAATGCTTTGATGCATGGTGTCAAAAAATTGCTTCGACGGTGTTGAGGTGTGAGAAACAAGCCTTTCAAGCAATACCTGACCTGGGCTGCCTGGAGGTGAAAAGTGACACTAAAAACTGAATGAGGAGAAAATACGGCAATGCATGGCTGAGAAAACGCTGTTGTAAACTTTACCATTTCAGCAATATCAATGCACACCATGTATACACTATAATCAAATATATTTATTCAGGGAAAAAAAGATTAATATAAAGTGCCTCGGCCTTAGACTTAGGATTGTTGAAAATATAAGCACTACATATAGCCTATATATGAATTCAAATCAAGTCATTATTCAAATATAAATTTTCTGTGCCCAAAAGAAGATATATGTGATTTAGTGGTCTTTGTCCAACTGTAATTGTCCAATCTTGGCCCATTAGAATTTCTCCATGGTTTATTTGAACAATGAGCTGCACAACAAATGTATGACACTTTGAGCTACGTGACTATCAACAATAGGAAGACTTTCAATTCTAAATCACTACGCATTGTGTCATCTAAAATATGTCTTCTTGTACAATCATTTCACATTTCTTTCTGAAAGACTTACAAAATACATCATCCAATGGCATCCATCTCTTTCGGAATTGGTCCTCATGCACTATAATGAAGATCCCATTTCTCTGTCCTCTACCATCTCAGAATGAGCCATATATCTTCATGTGGTATCACTCATGCATATGGAATGTACACACTATGTAGAGGTTCTTCGGTTATGAGGTCTCATCAGAGTCATCACACGATACACCCCCTTTGCCTTTTCTTATTCCTGAAATATAAGTTACCTCCATAATTTCCCATGAATTATATAGACTGGTCTTCAACTGAGAAGCATTCTGTGTGCTTTTTATGTTTTTTATTTATTGTTTTACTGTGGATTTCTTGAATTCTTAATTACTGTAACGGTAACACTTATCTGCCGTTAATTCAAGATTATGACTAGTGTAATGTTTAATGTCATACATTGACATTGAGTAAATTATTTTTACTGTTTTGATGACAATGACAAAGTTGCTAATTTGTTGCTGTGAGAAAGGAATGAAATTTGTAAGTTTGAGAACCTCCTGCATTAAATAATACCTTATATGATAAGCTCTTTTCTTTCTTTATTCTTTAAACTTGGAACAGAATAAATTACAGTTGACCTACATCCTAAGTAGACATATCAATGCCACCTGCTGAGAGAACCCCATGCGCCAAATGGAACTGATATGTCCTGCGGGTCTCCTAGCAACACGGCTAATTCAGTAATGGTGTCTGTAGACCATTAACTTCATGTGAGGGACAAAGACCTTTTGTTGTAGATCATATGCAGTAAAAAGAGAATAATGCTGAACAGAACCAAAAATCGGATTTGCGCAAGAAAAAAAACCCACATAAAACCTTCTTTTATTTGAGAACTGTAAGCTTCCTAACATTTCGGTGTTTTAATCATCATTAAATTTTCATGATATCATTCAGGCTTAAAATTACCATCAGCTCGTCGGGAATCTTTGGATGATTTGAAACTGATTCTTGTCAACCAGAACTCATTGATATACCTACCTCTTGGATTCTAAGATAATTATAAGTTGATAAAGGAGTAATAAGGCATTAATTTGTCCAATAAATTAAAAGTTAAAATCATTGAGTGAGATGGTTGCACAGTTTATTTGAGCTAACATAGCTTGTTCTGTTTATTTCTCGAACCAAAAAATTGTCATTACAAAGAGATGCAACAGGATAAACAGAAACCACAAAAACACAGTTCTTGGCTTGCAATTGGTCAAAATATTTGCCTCCTTTTTGAATAAGAAAAATGTGTCAGGTCAACTTTGAGTAAATGTTCTTTCAAAGTAACAATTATTTTCAGCTCTTTGTTGTGATGCTTCTTTTGATCGGTACAGCAGAAGCAAACTGTCATAGAGCCACCAACTGTTATTTGCACAATTAGTATTGTTGAGATAGTGGTATACCACTGCATTTTGTGATTTTAGAATCCCTAAAACTATGCCCCCTCCATCCGCAACTTGAAGGTTTTGACCATAGGCTAACTGGGTGACTAATTTACCTTTAAATCATGTTCTCTTGGCTGGTGTCAAGATTGGTAAAGCCGGCAAGGAGGGAAAAACAGTTCAACCCCTTATATAGGCACATCAATATATCTGTTGAAGGTTTTTGCATTTGGAAAAGCAAGAGGAAGTCATTGCTGTATTTCCTGAAACCTGTCAGAAATCTACTTAAACCCAAGAAGCTTCCCGACTCTCCACATGGTACAGAGCTGATGACCCTGATGTGTAATCTTAATATAGAAAGAGGAGGAAGCTGTAAGGTAATTTGCTTCAATGACTAATGTAAGAGGACAATGACAAAGCTGAGCCTAAGAGTTTTGCACATGTTCCTGCATTTTAGGTAGGGATATTGCATTTTTGGAAACATTGTAAGTAAAAGACTAGACAATGTCAGAAAGAAGTTAACTACCATTATTGGGAATTATCATCCTAATATTGGAGGTAAATGAAGTATCTCTAGTATCCACAGCCAATTGAAAAACAAGGCAATAGATCAATGAGGCATGTCCAGCATGTATCATAATTTATTTAACTTTAAATATGTAGGCCAGCCATCAATATTTATAACTCTTACTGTTTCCAACTTGAAACTGATAGCTTTTTTTTATTGCTGCTAAATTGGCAATCAATTTAATATTGACTTCAAGTCCCATGTGTCTGTTTTAATATTTATTACAAGAAATCTCTAACCTTTCTGGCATGTTTTGCTCAGGAGCAGCTATCTTTAATATATTTCACTCAAGAGCCCTCAGCCTGTCATCAACACACTCATTAAATTTAAATCAACTGGTGAGATTTTTTGATGGCATAGAATTTCTTTGAATTTTGTCTTTAATTCGATTTGATAAACACTCACTTCAGGATCAAAGGTGCCATAGCTCAGTGAATGAGGTGCTAGTAGGCCAACTGAAATGTTGCCGGTCTAAATCCAAGCTATGGCATGGAGGAATCGATCAGATCCCCAAAAAATCTTTGTTTCTCTGCACCCGGGTGTAAGTGTTTACCTGGCGGTAGCCATTACTGACAACTGCCAAGCGGCATACTTCAAATTGTCAATCGTATTGCAAATTCTGTTATGATACACATCATCCATGTAAATTTGAGTAGTCAAATTATACAGCTCTCCAGAGCTGTCTAGTGACAATGTGATTGTTATACTGTAGCTATTTTGTAGGCTGAACAATGCCGAGAGTTTAAGGACAAGAAAACTTGTTGTCTCTAAAGTTGTGAAAACCCCTCACATACTTATATTGGTTTCTTTCTCTTAGAAAATTCAGTAAAGTAGAAAAGAACAACAATCAATGTACGAAGTTCCTCTTTGTGGCAACGGCAATGTTGCAAAAAAAACACACTCTATCAATCCTGGTTTCTTTAGAGAGAGGTGTCATATATTTGAAGAAACTTTGTTTACATGCTCTTGTTTTTGTGAGAGGCTTTAACAGGGCTGCATTGCTTGGAGGGTGATATTTCCAGCAATATGAGACACGGACCTTTTTCCTAGAGACGGTGATATTCACAGCCAAAAAGGTGATAATTGTGATTCAGCTTGGTTTTCTAGTCTCCTGTCTAGATTTCAATTAGTTTCATAGATCATATTTGAGACCTAATTTCTTCTCCTTAGCTTTTGTGTAACCCATGTAACATTTAGGTTGAGGCCCACAACACCTGATGTGCCGTTAAACAACCTGTCTGTCTCTGTTTTGGCTCTGTGTTAATACAAGAAACTTCTTTTCAAGAGATGGTTTCCATATGCACAAATACAAAACTATTTAGCTGAGAGAGGGGAGAAATTCATACTTTTATGTTGAAACTTGCAAAATACTTCTCAGGCTTTCAAATATTGATCTCAGTTTGAATCTTTGGTGGAACGGCATTTTTCCTCTCTAAGTAGACAATGGAAACGGTCATTGTAAGAATTCTGCTTTGCCATAATACGCCAACGTGTCTGCTTTTACGATTATTATTTCAGGACAACGGACATGCTCATTTGTCTATCTTTCTTATTCTCCAAAAAAATGTGCCATATTTATGAGCAAGAGCCTAATTAGTTACAGCTCTCGCAATTGCTCTGAAGAAATACATTTTTTTTCATAGTGTGGACCTATGATGTCAAAGCTGGAGACTCCATTGGAACCTATACAAATTTGGTGCAAGCTATGGTGTCATAGGTCAAACTGGCCAATAGCATTTCATGTAAACAACTTCATCCCAGCCTTGCAATTATGTCATAACTAGATGAGCCAATTATACCACTTCAAAAACTCAGGTGTTAAGTGGTAGGGGGGATTGTTTATTATTTGGTGATACCAAAATTGCCTGAAATTCAACCAAGCATGGTTAAGAGGATAACTGGAAATTAATCACAGTTGTTCACCGACATGCTACTGATCTAAACTGGATTAGATATGGGGCTGTCAAGTCAAGCATTTTGTTTGCCGTTTGCAGTGTTGGTGGCTCCTTTCAGTGTAAAACTACCAACAATTACTTTAATCCTATATTGTTTTATTGGTTACCATAGTTCACAGGAGTTAATATGGAGACATAAGGATCAATTGACGGCTTTTGAGCAGAGTCCCCCCTCCCAGGAGTAGTCCAACCTTGCACCTGAGTTGTTGTGATATTATTGGCTGCTCTGGCAATGATGTAACAGCAAGGCTATGATGAAACTGTCCACAACCGATGCTATTGGCCAGTTTGATCTATGGCATCATTGATTGCACCAATTTTGCATATCCCCTAGTGCTTGGCAATGGAGCATCCACCTATGACATCATAGGTCCACTCTGGCATTGAGAAAAAGATGAACCTGATTTCTTTAGATCAATTGCTATAGCTGTAAAATTGTCTGCCACATAAACTGTATTGACTGTGAGTTTCTTATGTTTTATGTTTTCCTTTACTATGTATTGTTTGACTTCTTAATTCTTATGTACAATAATGGTCGCAGATATATTCTGTTTTAGGATCCTGACCAGTGTGATGTTCGATGTCATCCTCAACATTGAGTAAATATTGTTTTATTATTATATGGATGACAATAACAATGTTGCTCAATTGTTGTTCTGAGAAAAGAACAAAATATTTAAGTTTAAGAATCTTAAGTGTTTAATAATGCATCGTAATAACATAAGCTCTTTTCCTTCTTTATTATTCAAACTTGAAACAGATTAAATTGCAGTTGACCTACATCCTAAGTTGACGCATCAACGCCACCTGCCAAGATAACCCTATGCACCAAATGGAACGAAGATGTCCTCCATGTCTCCTAGCAACATGGCTAATTTAGTACAGGTGTGACGAAGGCCTTTAACTACATGTGAGGTAGAATGACCTTTTGTTATAAACCACAAGCAGTAAAAATGAGAGTAATGCTGATCAGAATGGAAATCGGATTTGAGCAAGAAAAAAAAAACATAAATCTTCTTTTATCTTAGAAAAATAAGCTTCCTAACCTTTCTGTGTTTTAATCATCATTAAATTTTCACGATATCACCATAACTTACTTTGAATTGAAAGATATAAGCTGATAAAGTGGCAATAATGCAGCAGGGTATTATATATATTTCTTATATGGATTCCTCATCATCAAATATGAACTGCAGAATGGAATCCAGTCAAATTTAATATGATTGAAAGAATATTAATTGCACACTAGGGTGCATCTAACCCCCTTACATCCTTGGATCACCTCTGACTTTTTTTTGGGGGTGAGGTTTGGTGTCCTGAACAAAACCCTAAAATTTCATTGAAATCCATTAAGGTCTAGGGGTGGCTGATTGCAATTGAAAATTATGCAATATTTATGTTTTTCGATCATTAAGGTAATCCGCGGTTCTCCGTAACTTGGTCAATATTAGAGATACATCAAAAATAGTGATTTTTCTGGAAAGCCCTGATCAAGAGCTTCAAAATGAATACCAACAATCTATGTTTTCATGCATTTTAAGCAGTGGTAGTCATCATTTTCAAACAAGAAATGAGGCTTTTTCCAATGACTCTATGCTAGGCCGTATAAAATTGCGACAAAGTTAACCGATCAGAACCCAACCTTCCCAAAAGTTGTGGATGGAGTCCATAAGACTTCCTGTGAAATTTCAGGTCAATTGAAGACGTCCTTACACAGGTTCACCCCTCACTTTTGATTTTACATTAAAAAATGGCGATTTTCGGGATTTTCGGACTGTATCTCAACAACCTTTCCACATAGAGAGCTGCAAATACACTCAAAACGTGCAGAATGGTCATATTTGATGTGGTCCATGTGCCCTTTTACCTTCTTGGTACCATCTCTGTTGTTATGCTATGAAAACTGGTTCCAGGAACTCTGGGAAATAATACGAAGTCCTAATCCTAATGCCGCAACAAGAAACACTAAGAAATTCCATGGCACCTCTCACTTTGCATGCATGCTAAATGTGTCCTTTGGTAATATATTTGGAATTCATGAAGTCATCCCAGTGATAAAAGATGACAGAGCATTATTTGTGTATCCTTCTGCCAGAAAGGGTTAACAAGTTTGACATGACCTGCCACGGCTGGAACACTTGGAAGGTCTGGTAATAATTCCATAGCTATTGAAAACTTTCAAACAAAGACAAAGTTCATGTGACAGCTGTGAATCTTTTCTCTGATTAAATATCCACATACAGCATAAAAAAATGTATTCTGCATTTCTGTTTTATCCTCAACAGCATTTCAATATAGTTGCCATACCCAAATCAAAATCAAGTCTTGTGTCGCTGACACAAAAGGGTTCCTAACAGCATCTTCTCTGTTAACTTCATCAGCTTGTACACCTATAGTTGCCATTCTCTTATTGTGAGTGGCAGATTCATTCATGTGAGCCTCAACAGCTTTGTATTCTTCTCCAACACTAAAGCCTGAAATGTTCAGCATCCAACAATTTAAAGTCAAATGCTACCGTGACTGAAATATTTCCTGTTGTTTATGGTGACACAGCTGAGGGGAGTAATTCATCCTTGTCAATATGCAGTCCAACATATTTTCTGGTTGTGGTTGCAGAATCAGTAGCATGTGTAATTATGGGACCAGCAGCTTTTGTTTCCATCTCCCTTTCATTGAATTCCATAGTGTCTTCATAAATGTATCATTATGAATCAGTCACATCGTTATCATCATTATAATCATTTTTTTGCACATATGCCCAATTGCATTGACCACTTGTGGCTGAATGTGGCTATACCACAGCAGTTTCTCAGCAATGGCTCGTCTATATAAATTTGCAAGCTGTTGTTGAGGAAAGATGGTCTGGTGCACATTCAGATAGAATAGTCCTGAGAGTTAGATGGATCATCATCTTCACAATGGCATTAACAATTCATGGAAATCAAGCTCTCCACATTTTTCTATACATCTCAGTGACCACCTGCCCCTCTTGGAATTCATGATTACATTACAAAATTTAACTGCCATTGACTCGCAGCTTTCACCAAAGATTTCAATTTCTACTTCTAACAGCAAAACAAAAAGTGGTAGGGACACTGACAGTCGTATCCATATGCAACCTCCAGTGCAGAATAGCACTATCTTCTTCTCTCTGATCGACGATGTCTTCACCCTTGTATTTGCTCCAACTTGCCAAGTCCAAGCCCTCAGCCCTTGCAGTCTTTAGACATACCAGTTGCTGAATGAATCTTCTATAGAAGATCTTTCCACTTCTTTAAAGTGATGCCTATGCATTTTCAAGACTGTCCAAGATTATTGTCTCTCATAATATAAAATTCTTTCAAATCTCAGTCTGAAGAGATGAGTATATTTTGTAATTTTTCAATGTATATTCACCCAAAAGGCCATATCTCAATAACCATTGAACCTACAAAATTGAAATTGATGCTAAAATGTTCAGAATATCCATTTTTGTATTCAATGCCAATACATTTATATGACCTAAAGTCAATAGTTTTCATATTTTGATGGAAAATACGATTTTTGACATCTAAATAGACGCAGTTTGACATTTAAGCCAGTAGCAGCTGGAATAAGCCTTGAAATTTGGTTTGGTAATATTTTCCTTGTTTCTGGAGACAATGAGCAGACTTTAAGAGGGTCCCCACACAAATTTCCATGATAAATTCCCTCTACTTGTGCACAAAATATGAGGATTTTCGGTGTTTTCTTAGCTTTTTAGAGTTTGCAATCTTCAAATGAAATCAGCCACCCCTAGGCAACCTTCAAAACGGATGAAATTTGGCAGAATTACTCCTTTCTATGAACCTCACCACCAAAAAAAAGTCAGAAGGGATGTGACAAAATTTTGCATTTTGAGGGGGATCAGATGCACCCTATTGCACACCCCAACTTTAGATTGTTGAGAAGAAAATGTCTATCAATATCAATAATTACCGGCCATGCTATACATAGGATGGTAATGCAGTGATATTCATCATGTGTGAATCACGAGCCTCCTGGCCTAACCAGATCATTCCAAGGGTTTATTTTATATGCACAATTAGCTATTAAATCGTCAAACTACACCCCCTCCAATGGCCTCCATTTACTACTGGAACGTTTTGACCATAGGCTAACTGGGTGACTATTTTACCTTCAAATCGTATTATTCAGGAGGGCAAATCCGTCCATCCACTTACATTGGCACATCAATACATCTGTTAAAGGTTTTTGCTTTGGAAAAGCAAGAGGAACTCATTACTATTATAGAATAAATATAATATTTCCTAAAATCTGTCATAAATCTATTTAAACCCGAGAAGCTTCGTGACAGTCCACATGATATAGAACAGATGTGTAATCTTAATATAGAAGGAGGAGGCCGCAAGTTTATTTGCTTCAATGACTAATGTGAAAGGACAATGACAAAGCTGAGGCCAAGAGTTTTGGACATGTTCCTGCATTTTAGCTAGGGATATTGCTTTTTTTGTAAAATAAGTAAGTAGGAGCAAAAAATTGAAAATTATGTTCAATTACAATATTGGTAATTATCTACATCATATTGTAGGTACATTGTGAAGTATCTTCATATTCACAGCCAGTTCCAATTTTTTTCATCCTTTGAAAAATTGGGCAATAGATCAATGCCCAGGGCATGTATAATTATTTGTTTAATTTGAAATATGTAGGCCAGCCATCAATATTTTTAACTCTTACATTTTCTAATTTGAAACTGCTAGCTTTTCGATTGCTGCTGTATTAGCAATCAATTTAATATTAACTTCAATTCCCATGTCTGCTTTAAAAATCATTACGAGAGGTCTCTAACCTTTCTAGCATGTTCTGCTCTGGAACAGCTTTCCCCATTGCTATTACATTTCACTCAAGAGTCCTCAACCTGTCATCAACAAACTCATTAAATTTAAATCAACTGAAGCGGATTTTTGGATGGCATGGATTTTCTTTTAATTTTTTCTTTAATTCAATAATAAACACTCACTTCAGGATCGAGGGTGCCGTGGCTCAGTGGATGAGGTGCTCATCAGCCAAATGAAATGTTGCAGGTCTAAATCGTTGCCATTGCATTGAGGAATCGAGCAGTTCCCCAAAAATCTTTGTTTCTCTCCATCCAGGTGTAAGTGTTTACCTGGCTGTAGCCATTACTGACAGCTGCCAAGCGGCATACTTCTCAGCGGAGTTGAGAATAGCTCATGCATGAGAAGGCCTGCCAAGGGAGTAATTAAATGCAAATTCTGTTATGATGGACATCATCCATGTAAATTTTTCTAGCCAAACTGTACAGCTCTTCAGAGCTCTCTAATTATGATCTGATTGTTATTATACCATTATGCTATTGTGTAGGTTGAACAATGCATGGAGTTTAAGGACACGAAAACATGTTGCCTCTAAACTTGTTAAAACCCCTCACATATTAATGTTTGTTTCTTTCTCTGAGGAAACTTTGTAAAGTAGAAAAGAACAACAATCAATGTAAGAAGTTTGTCTTTGTGGTAAAAGGGCAATGCCGCTGTGAGAAAACACACTCAATCGATCCTGGTTTCTTTAAAGAGAGGTTTTATATATCTGAATAAACTTTGTTTACATGATATTATTTTGGCAAGAGGCTTTAACTGAGCTGCATTGCTTGGAGGGTGATATTTCTAAGAATATCAGACACTGACCTTTTTGCTTGAGTCAATGACATTCACAGCCAACCAAGTGATAATTGTGATTTAGCTTGGGTTCCTTGTCTGATGTCTATTTCAATTAGTGTTACACTGTTACAGGTCCTGTCTGGGACCCTATTTCTTCTCCTTAGCTTTTGCCTTGCCCAAATTACATTTGCTGAAGGCCCCATCACACCTGATGTACCAATAAAAAGCCTGTCTCTGTTTTGGCTTTGTATTGAAACAAAAAACTCCATTTCAAGAGAAGGTTTTCATGTGCACAAATACGGAACTACTCATCTGAGAAAAGAGAGAAATGCACGCCTGCACATATAAGTTGGAGAAAGTGTGGAATTTGACATTTATGTCGAAACTTGCGAAATACTCCTCATGCTTTCAAGTATTGATGTTAGTTTATATCTTTGGTGGAATGGCATTTTTCCTCTATCAGTAGAAAATCATTGTAAGAATTCTGCTTTGTCATAATGGACCAATGTGCCTGCTTTTACAATTTTGTTTTTCAGATCAACCGACATGCTCATTGATCCATCTTTTTTATTCTCCAAAAATGTGCCACATTTATGAGCAAGAGTCTAATTTGTTAAATTTGTCTGCAACAAAAACTGCATCGACTGTGAGTTTCTTGTGTTTTATCGATATGTTTACTATGTATTGCTTAACTTCTTAATTCTTTTGTACGATGACGGTCACAGATATTTTATGTTGGTTCAGGATCCTGACCATTGTCATGTTTGATGTCAATCCTCGACATTGAGTAAATATTATTTCATTGTTATTTGGATGACAAAAACAATGTTGCTCAATTGTTGTTCTGAGAAAAGACTGAAGTTTGCAAGTTTAAGAATTTGTAGTGTTAAATATTGCCTCATAGCTCTTTTCCTTTCTTTATTCTTGAAAATAGAAACACAGTAAATTGCAGCTGACCTACATCCTAAGTAGACATATCAATGCCCCTTGCTAAGAGAACCCTTTGCACCAAATGGAACCAAGATGTCCTGCCTGTCCTTTAGCAACATAGCTAATTTAGTAAATGTGTGCCTGAAGGCCATTGACTTCATGTGATGGACAATGACCTTTTGTTGCAAATCACAAGGAATAATGCAGGACAGAACTGAAATCGCATTAGCGCAAGAAAAAAACAACGGAAAATCTTCTTTCATCAGAGAACAATAAGCTTCCTAACCTTTCTGTGTTTTAATCATCATTTATTTAAACGTTTGCGATATCATTCCGGCTTAAATATCAATGCACTTGTGCGGCTATTCTTATTTATTTATATGTTAAAGCAAAAATGATGCGTCAGGATAATGTTTGGCTTTTCTCAAAACCAAATTGATATTAACTCGGCCAGTTAAATATTTCAAACAAATGGCCTGAGAACAAAACATCCTCAACAACTTCAGTCTGGCCTGTATCAATGCTTTTGACTTTTGATGTAAGCGACTGGCTCCTTCTTTCACTAATGCTCATTTCCAAGGGCAGAATCATTCATTACGATCAGAGGAACAATAATTGTACACCCTAAGTTTGCCTTAGCTGCATATCAGAAGGAAATGTATGCAGATGTCAACAACACATTATCCATGTATAACTAGGGAATTGAAATAAGCTTCACTAATCAAACGACTGTTTTTCACATTCATATTTCCCATCATAATTTTGTTTAAATTTATCTGTGAATAGCACTTCTGATGATGTATTTTTTAATTCCTGGATCGACAAACGCACTAATATAAATTTAAAGTCGACTATGCATTAATTGTCCACCAAAGTTTGGTTTTGGTTGTGTATTATTTTGGTTATATATTATTTGTTCTTATTGTAGGAGCCAAAAGAAGCGTCGTAACAGAGAGATGCATCAAGATAAACAGAAACCACAAAAACCTAGTCCTACTGTCTAATATGTATACTCCTGCTTTAGCCCCCTTTTCAATGGTACTGTCAATGGAAAAGGGGGCTAAAGCAGGAGTATAATAGGACATTTTTTGCTATATCCTAATGTCTTATATATATAAGGGGGCTAAAGCAGCACTGTAAAATGGGAGGCACTGATTCAGCTCAATTGATTGAGTGAGATGGTTGCACAAGTTGATTGAGCTAACATAGATTAATGTTTTAAGCTGAGATAACTCAAAATACCGAGCTGAGATAGCTCCAAATACTAAGCTATGTTGACTAAGGTATTTAAGCTGAGAAAACTTAAAACAATGAGCTGTGTTGACTTACAGCTCAAAATATTGAGTTTTGTTGACTTATTGATCCAAGCTGACACAACTCAAAATTTTGAGCTGTGTTGACTTATTTTTAGTTGTTTTTGATTTATATTTGTGTTGTTTTTGATTTATATTTGTTTGACCTGTCTTATAAAGTTACTTATGAATATGGGCTGTAATCCCAAAATATTGTTTGATCGCTCAAGGGGATCCACCTGATCCAGTATGCTTCATTTTAGCACACCATGGACAGGCCCAAGATGCATTCAACACAGACCATTGCATCACAAGGAGATTTAAAAATTAATTTCTTGTGAATAAATCCCAATGGCGTGTGGCTCATCTGAGTTGGTGTACAGTGCAAGAAGCCTATATTTGAACACACTCTGACTCGGAAATGTTGGTTGACGTGTGAAAGCATGCATCTAATTACTCCCACAAATTAATTTAAGAGAGATAAAAATAAAAAATTTACCAGCTAAAGTGGTGTGCTACTCATTTTTTCTCTGGGATAGTGTAATATAAATGTTCTTGTTTCTTGTAAGTAAATAATTATTTAAAACTAAATGCAGTGTTATGAGAAGTGCTTGTTATAGATGGCGCTATATGTGGCATGACTGAGATGTCAAGCTATCTACAACAACTGAAGCTTTCATGTTTTCACAGCTTAATGTTATGATTCGTTAGGACAACTTACAGCATTGAGCTATCATACCTTGACAACTTATAGGATTGAGCTATCATAGCTTGAAAATTATTAACATTCTCAGACAGCTCAAATTATTGCATCAACACAGTTTTCAAAATTTACAGTGAGGAGTATATATAGACAGTAGGATAAGACAAAAACTGTCTTATTATACTCCTGCTTTAGCCCCCTTTTCCATTGACAGTACCATTGAAAAGGGGGCTAAAGCAGGAGTATAATAAGACAGTTTTTGCTATATCCTACTGTCTATATATACTCCTGCTTTAGCCCCCTTTTCAATGGTACTGTTAATGAAAAAGGGGGCTGAAGCAGGAGTATAATAAGACAGTTTAGCTATATCCAACTGTCTATATATACTCCTGCTTTAGCCCCCTTTTCAATGGTACTGTCAATGGAAGAGGGGGCTAAAGCAGGAGTATAATAAGACAGTTTTTGCTATATCCTACTGTCTATATATACTCCTACATTAGCCCCCTTTTCAATGGTACTGTCATATTTGAGTTATTTTTCAAATTTTGTTGATCAATATCTTTGGAAATGCCTATAAAATGTTTGAACCCTCAAGGGGGCTAAAGTAGGATAATGCTGAATATGCATATCTAAACATGTCTGGAAACTTAAAAGCTTCAATTCGACACCTTTGAGCCACAATCACGATATCAATGTTCAGTCTCAGGGGTCGGATTTGCCCCAAAAGTGTGGGGCAAATCGGCCCCCCTTGAATTTGTTTGACAAATGACGAGAAATTAGGCTTCTGAAGTAAATTTCAGTCTCCAATTAAGCGCTGTTACTAAAGGTATATTTACCAACATGCAAGGATCGTTTCATACATTTATTTTTGAATTCAAGAAAAGTTTGTGTATGGCATATTCAACATACCATAAAACCTGGCAAAATTCTTAACTTCATCTCAATTCGAATCATAATCACCATCAATGGTGTTTTATGGCAAACAGAGTGACTTACAAAACATATGTCGCAGTTATATGATCTTAACATTAGAATCAGAGGGGGTGGATTTGCCCCATCCACAAGGGACGGAATTGCCCCGCCACCCAGGAAGATATGAGTATGCCATTTTCTAAATATGGATTATATTGATAGGTCAAATCTCTTGGACATGTAAAGCAGTTGAGTTAATGTTGCTATCGATGACAATAAGTACTTATACAAAATTTTCCTTTAAAACGCCTCAGTTTTGAAAGTTTCAATTGCACATTGAAATTGCTTCGAGGTAAAAATGATAATAATGCTGATCAGAACAGAAATCGGATTTGCACAAGAAAAAAACAACATAAAATCTTCTTTTATCTTAGAAAAATAAGCTTCCTAACCTTTCTGCATTTTAATCATCATTAAATTTTCACGATATCATTCAGGCTTAAACAGCAATCAGCTTGTCGAGAATCTTTGGATGATTGAAACTGATTCTTAGCATCATAACTTACTTTGAATTTTAAGATATAAGCTGATAAAGTGGCAATAAGGCATTTGGGTATTATACATTTTATATATTTCTTATATGGAGTCCTCATAACCAAACATGAACTGCCTATTAGAATCCAGTCAAGTGTAATATAATTAAATGAATTTTAATTGCACAGCCCAAGTTTAGCTTGTTGAGAAGAAAATGTCTGTCAATGTCAATAATTCATTTTGCAAAAAAACTCAAGGCATTTGGTATGGAAATGAAACAAGCACTACTAATCAAAAGGATGTTTTTGTAGTTTTATATAATTTGCTCTTATTGCACTATCCAAAAATGTGTCATAACAGAGAGATGCATCAAGATGAATAGAAACCACAAAAACACAGTTCTCGGTTTGCAATTGGTCTGAATATCTGCTTCCTTTTTTAATAAGAAGCCATATAATAAAAATGTGTCAGGTCAACCTTGAGTAAACGTTCTTTCAAAGTAACAATTATTTTCAGCTCTTTGTTGTGACACTTCTTTTGATCGGTTCCACAGGAGCAAACTGTCACAGAGCCACCAAATGTAAAATGCACAATTATATTATTAAATCCTAGAACTATACCCCCTCCATCAGCTACTGGAACTTTTGACCATAGGCTAATTGAGTGCATATTTTACCTTCAAATGGTATTATGCATGTGACCACTGACCAGGACCGGATAATATGGTAGGTATGTGAAGTATCTGGAGTATTTGCAGAGAATTCCGAATTTTTTGTCCTTTCAAAAGTCATGCAATGAACCAATGAAGCATCTTCAGCATGTTCATTATTTATTTAAATTTAAAAATTGTACAGTTGAGGTCAAATGTATTCATACAGCAAGGGCTGCTGTTTTCAAAGTTATATGGCATCGTAAAATCTGCCTATATTGGAATGAAAACACTTCAGATTATTTGTTGTGACTGTTTAGCAACTCGTGACAGTGAAAAAACCAGAATCAAATATGATTTGCAGTTGTTAAGAGGCTCTGAATTCAAAATGTCCAAAATTTGGTGGGTCAAAAGAAATCATACACTTGGATTTTTCTCCAATATATGCAAAATAAGCATTGGTAAAGCAACTAAACAATGGAAATTGATGTCAGAAATGGATGCCTCAATGCCTGATTATGTTTTTTTAATTTCTGAAATGCAAACTGTTGACTGACCTAATTTTTTCTCAAGGGGTGTGATAAATTACCCACTTCCACATATTATTTCAATTTTTCAAAACCTATTTAAAGGAAAAAACATGTGGCAAATACATGAAAAGGTGAATAATTGAGTTCAAATGGTCTTGAAACAAATAACATGCAGCATCTGAACAATATCACACACCAAGGTCTACCAAATACATCACCATGAGGAAGTATATGGAAAATTGGTCAACAGAATCACTGCACATGTGGAAATGGATGGAGGCAGTCTGTCAGACAAGAGTGAATTTTAGTCAGTATGGTAACAAACAACCCAAATTAACAATGAAAGAGCTCTGTGGAGAATTATGGACACAGGGGACATAGCTGTCAACAAGTGCTAACAAATTAATATTTCACCAACATGGCCTCTAAGAGGTCTCAATGCAAAGAAGAGCCAATGCACCAAAACAAACCATTCAATTTCACCTCTAATAACTTCATGAAGTAGGAGAACATTTTTTGGGATAAGTTATGAATATTGACTGTACTTCAAACCAAATTTGAGAAAAATATGCAAAATCAATGTTATTCCAATAGAGGCAATTTATGCATATTGCTTGGCAGTGACAGCAAGTAAGAAACTTTTTTTGACATGAATAGTTGCCAAATGATGTAACGCTAATGTTTTGAGCGCAATTATTTAAAAATTAAACTTTCATACTGTCTTTCCACTAACCATGTTGCTTTTGCATAATTTCGTCAGACACCAAAATATTTGAATTTATGGCAAAACTCCACTTTGCCTGAACGAAACTGGATGAAAGTCACGAGGAATATTTCTCAGACCAATCCAATGATTATGTGAAAAGGATACACTGCTGGGCTCAACAGTTTTTGTATAACCATGAAATAACATATTTGCATAATTTCGTCAGATGCGGTGTACATGATTTTGTTGTGGTGAGAGGCTTTAACTGAGCAGCATTGCTTGGAGGGCAATGGAGGCTTATATTTCCGACAATATCTGATGCGGACCTTGTTCCTTGAGACGGTGAAAGTCACAGCCAACCAGGTGATCATTGTGATTCAGCTTGGGTTTTTAGTCTCCTGTCTATTTCAATTAGTTTCATAGATCGTATCTGAGGCCCAATTTCTTCTCCTTAGCTTTTGTGTAACCCAAGTTACATTTAGCTTAAGCCTTAGTAAGCCAAGTTAAGGCCCACAACACATGATGTACCATTAAAGAGCCACTCTATGTTTTGGCTTTGTGTCAATAAAAAAAGAGAAGGTTTTCATGTGCAAAAATACAAAACTATTCAGCTGACTTAGAGAAAAGAGAGAAATACACGCCTGCACATACATATAAGATAAAGTGCAGAATTTGACATTTATGTCTAAACTTACAAAATACTTCTCCGTCTTTCATGTATTGATCTTAGTTTTCTATCTTTGATGGAATGGCATTTTTCCACTATAAGTAGACAATGGAAACAGTCATTGCAAGAATTCTGCTTTGTCATAATACACCAACGTTACATAATTTACAATTATTATTTAATTTAAAAATGTAGGTCAGCCATCAAAATGTTTACTCTTACAGTTTCCAGTTTGAAACTGCAATTTTTTTATTGCTGCTCCAATGGCAATCAATCTAATATTAACTTCAAGTCCCATCTCTGCTTTTATAACCATTACAAGAAATCTCTATCTTATCTAGCATGCTTTGCTCATCAGTTACAGATCTAAGATCCGAGCCATGGAATGGAGGAATTGAGCAGTTCCCCCAAAAAATTTTGTTTGTCTCCACCCAGGTGTAAATGGGTACCCGGCTATAGCCATTGATGACAGCTGCCTGGCTGCACACTTCTCAGGACAGTTGAGAATACATGTAGCTCATGCGTGAGAAGGCCTGCCAAGGGAGTAATTAAATTGTGAACTGTATTGCAAATTCTTTTTTGATGGACATCATCCATGTAAATTTTTCTAGCTAAACTGTACAGCTCTTCAGAGCTCTCCTGGCAGTTACAATGTGAATGTTATACTACAGCTATTTTGAAGGTTCAACAATGCAGGGAGAGTTCCCCCATGGCCTAACTAGTAAGTGCGCTTGTCAACTGGCTTTGAGGGCGTGGGTTCAAATCTCAACCCGGGAACTCACTTTAGTCCGAGCCCATGGGACATTAAATGGAGGCGGGTTGTATCCAGTGTTCTATGCTGGGGCAACTGAAAGTGTTCTATGCTGGGGCAACTGAAAGACCCTGGGCATCCCTGAATTAATAGGGTATGTGCCAGACTCACAGTCTTCTCATCTCATCATCATACGGTGATCGCCTGCCTCGATATAGCCCACTAAGGTGGCGCTCCAGACTGTAAACACAAGAGTGAAATTAACAGTGGATATTTTCATCTTTTTAACAAGTTTTGGGTATATTTATCTGCTGAATTTTTGTGTGATTGTCGGTAAAGTGCCCCTAAAACCTTTTACGTCTTTTTTGTGCTATTTTCAAGTGATTTTAGTCCAAATGTTTGCTGTTTATCTGACTCTACATTTCAACATCGCTATTTGCTCCATATACACATCATTTTTGCTTCAATTTTCGCTCATTTTACGATCGTTTTTTTCACCTGTTAAAGCATCTAATATCCATTTTAATCCATCTTCAGTACTCACAACTTCTGGCAGATACTTTCCACATCACCAGTCAGCATTAAATAACGGAGATTTTCATTATTGAACAATTCAAGACACTACCAGGAACTCTAATTATTTTCCAGATTTTCAGGAAACATAAGCTGCATGACAACATAACTTCAACTCAAGAGCCAACCTAGTCACCCTTGCACAGTCTCTGCTGCCAATTTGAAACAATTACCTTAAAACTTATTCACTATTTTTCAGAAGACTACAGTCTACAGTGAAGAACATAACAGTGTTCTGCAGCAAACCCTCAGCAACCAGTCACTCAGGTACCTTCACAAAGCACCTGTGAGGTATTATAGCAACCAGTCATTCAGGTACCTTCACAACGAAACTGTGAGGTATCATAGCAACCAGTCACTCAGGTACTTTCACAACGAACCTGTGAAGTATCATAGCAACCAGTCACTCAATACCTTCACAAAGCACCTGTGAGGTATTATAGCAACCAGTCACTCAGGTACCTTCACAACGAAACTGTGAGGTATCATAGCAACCAGTCACTCAGGTACTTTCACAACGAACCTGTGAAGTATCATAGCAACCAGTCACTCTAATACCTTCACAAAGCACCTGTGAGGTATTATAGCAACCAGTCACTCAGATACTTTCACAAAGCACCTGTGGAGTATCATAGTAACCAGTCACTCTAATACCCTCACAAAGCACCTGTGAGGTATTATAGCAACCGGTCACTCAGGTACCTTCACAACGAAACTGTGAGGTATCATAGCAACCAGTCACTCAGGTACTTTCACAACGCACCTGTGAAGTATCATAGCAACCAGTCACTCCAATACCTTCTCAAAGCACCTGTGAGGTATTACAGCAACCAGTCACTCAGTTTCTTCACAAAGCACCTGTGAGGTATTATAGCAACCAGTCACTCAGGTATCATAGCAACCAGTCACTCAGGTACTTTCACAACGCACCTGTGAAGTATCATAGCAACCAGTAACTCCAATACCTTTCACAAAGCACCTGTGAGGCATTATAGCAACCAGTCACTCTGATACTTTCACAAAGAACCTGTGGAGTATCATAGCAACCAGTAACTCCAATACCCTCACAAAGCACCTGTGAGGTATTATAGCAACCAGTCACTCAGGTACTTTCACAACGCACCTGTGGAGTATCATAGCAACCAGTAACTTCAATACCTTTCAAAAAGCACCTGTGAGGTATTATAGCAACCAGTCACTCAGATACTTTCACAAAGCACCTGTGGAGTATCACTGCAATCAGTATTTCACCTGGACTTCTGAAGCATTGTAGTTGCATCACCATGACAAAAAAATCAAGGCTGTACTCTGATGTCTTGCGTATTGGATTAAAAGAATCAACTAAGACACTCTCGCTGGCAAGGTTTCAGAATAGAAATAACTCTAGTTGCAGTAACTCAATCAAAATTACAAACCGATTTAACATCCTATCCAATTCTGTTACACATCCCAGCTCCTCAGACAACCATGCTCTTAACACTTCTAACAATATCTTAAGAGCTTGCGTGTGGAATGCCCAAAGTCTTAGGCAGAAAACTCAATCTGTAAATGACTTCAGGAATGAATTTAACTTGGACATCTTTCTTTTCACTGAGACATGGCTAAAAGCAGATGATAAAGTTGAAATTGGAGAACTTGAAAGAAATGGACAATGCTACTTTCTAAGCTCACCCAGAGAAGGTAGACAAGGGGGTGGAGTTGGCTGAATTGTCAAATCCGGTCTATGCGCAGTTAAAATAGAAAGTGTAAAGACAAGGACTTTTGAGCATATGGAAGTCCAAGTGAAATTGAGTGGAAAAAATCTAACAATCCTTCTTGTGTATCGCCCTGAACCATCTAACCAAAATAAGTACACCTTAACTGAATTCTGCAAAGAATTCACCAATTTTGTCGCAAGTTATCAAACATGTCACAATGAACTCATCATAACAGGTGATTTCAACTTTCACATGAACAAGCAGGAGGATAGCAGAGCAATCCAATTTGGGAATATCCTAGAAATGTTTAACCTTGAACAACATTTTGCATCTCCAACTCACAAAAGTGGGAACACTCTGGACCTAGTTATAACCCGAAAACATTCTAGTCTAAAAGAGTGTGTGGTTGGTGACCTGCTGTCTGATCACAATTGCATCCTTTTCAATATAGAAATGGAAAAAGGCAAAAATCGAAAAAAGAAAGTAGCATTCCGAAAAACTCAAAACATTAATGTATCAAAATTCAAGAAAGATATCCGCTTGCATTTTGACCAGAATTGTCCACAACAACAAATGGCTAATGACCTAAGCAGTCTAGTGTTCCTGTACAACTCAACCAAAAAGGTGATTGACAAACATGCACCATTAAAGATCAAAGAAGTCACTTTTCGGGAACCGACACCATTCACAAATGCTGATATCAAGAATCTGAAGACCAGTAAAAGAAAGGCAGAAAGAAAATGGAGACGTACTGGGCTACAGGCTAACTGGGAGATATTTAAGGAGAAACGAAATGAGCTAAATGAGAGACTCAATCAACTAAAAACAGATGACCTGAAGACTAAGATTGAAAAAACAAAGGGTAACTCAAAGGCTATGTTTAAGATCCTCAATTCTAGCCTGAACAGAAAACAAGAACTACCTCTGCCATATCACACAAATGAAGCAGATCTAGCGAATGATTTCAACAATTTCTTCGATGATAAAATCAAGACAATTAGATCGAGATTAGACACAAACAGCGCAAGTACGGAAAGTGATGATGTGACCTATTCAGGTCTGAAACTTAGTCAATTCAAACCACTCTCAGAGATAGAACTTAAGAAAATCATCACTGATATGCCTGTGAAGCATTGTAACCTTGACCCGATACCCACATGGTTACTGCTGGAATGCATTGATGAATTCCTCCCTATCATAGCTGAAATAGTCAATACATCACTCAGAGAAGGGAGAATGCCTAATGAACTGAAACATGCTCTAGTAAAACCGCTTCTTAAGAAAAATGGCCTTGATCTCATTAAGAAGAATTACAGACCAGTTTCAAATTTGTCCTTCCTGAGTAAAGTCATAGAGGGTGCTGTCATCAAACAATACACCGATCACCTTGCACTTGTACAACTGGAAGATGAAAAACAGTCGGCATACAAGCAGCATTTCAGTACAGAAACTCTATTGACAAAAATTCACAATGATGTCATGATGAACATGAGCCGAGGTGAAGTCACGATGCTGGTACTATTAGACTTATCGGCAGCATTTGACACAATTGATCATGACATCCTTTTGAAAAGGTTGAGAAACAAGTATGGTATTGATGGTTCTGCTTTAAATTGGTTCAAATCATACATCACTGATAGATCTCAATCTGTACTTATAAATGACACAGAATCAAACAAACTGCCACTAAGATATGGCGTCCCTCAAGGATCAAAACTTGGTCCCATCTTATTCAATTCATATATTGCTCCAATAAGTCAGGTGGCTGAAGAAAATAAGGTTGATGATCAAAATATGCTGATGATGAACAACTTATCCTTTCCTTCAAGCCAACTTTTCTTGAAGAGGAAAATGCAGCGAAAAAAATGGAAAAATGCATCACAGAAATACGCAATTTTCTTCACAAAAACAAACTCTGTAACAATGGTGACAAAACAGAGTTACTTCTCATTGGCTCGCCTTTTCAACTCAAGAAACTTCACATGTCATCCATTAGTGTGGACAATGTTGACATCAAGGCGACAGATCATGCCAGAAATTTAGGTGTATTCTTTGACAAACACATGTCAATGCACAAGCAAGCGAACAAAATGTGTCAAAATGCTTATTTTAACCTTCGAAACATCTCAAAACTGCGTAAGTCACTGAACAAAGAATCAATCAAAACAGCTGTCAATGCATTAGTCACGCCTCATTTAGACTATGGCAATGGATTGCTCTATGGTTCGTCGAAACAAGTGATAAATAAACTCCAGGTGGCGCAAAACTCAGCTGTGCGACTGATTGAAGGTCTGAAAAAACAAGATAAAGTCATTATAGAAAAGAATTACACTGGCTTCCAATCCCTGCAAGGATCCAATTCAAACTTATGACAACTACAGTCAGACCAAGAATTATTAAGATGCTTGCTCTTTTGTTATTATTTTCAAGGAATTACAAAGTAAACCGATGAAACATGCAATCGAAAACATCCTTGGCATTACATGTAACCTGCACAAAACAAATTTATTCCAAATTGGCAAGAAATATGGTTAAAAAGCTACTTTTGTTAACTCCATGAACCAAAAATTATTCAGACACTTTAACAAAGTTGTAGAAAGTGAACTATTTACTATTATTTGTTAGTATTTATGTCAAAATAATGTTCATAAACTACCTAGGGACCATTATGACTGCATAGAATGACAGGTGTGACCATCAATTGAGAAAATTAGGATAAATATTGGAGATAAACATTATGTCCAGTTTATCACATTTTTATGCACTCTTTAACCTCAAACATGCCTCGTGTCGATTCAAATTGCTTTTGTCTACCTTAGAATTGTTTTCTTAAAACTTTGAGTCAAAATATGAAACATTGGAAGCTGCATACTAAGTTCAATGCGCTTTTGTATTTATTCGCACAATTAACCAAAACAAAAACATGTCCATGTGGCACCAAAATCTAACAAATTTTCGGAAAGCAAGATTCATTATCTATTTCAAGTTATATTCTATGTTTGATCGAACAACAACTCAATCGGGCACTTTTAACTTCATTTGGGAAGGGGGCAAAATTGTGGTTCTTCGGCCTCAATGCTATTCCAATGGAGATTTCTCCATGAAAGCACATATAGTTTTAGTATGGCACACCATTTGTAAACAAGTGGCATAAATGGGCTGTCTTTTATACGCAATAGATTGAACAACCTTAGGAAGGCCATGTAACTTTATTTTAAGTGATTTGATGGATTGCAGTGGCTCAATGGGCAAGGATTCAGAGATGGTTGGAGCCAAAAACAAAAGGAAAATACCAAAATGCATAAAATGTTTCAAGTAAGCCTGTATTTCAATTTTACTTAGATAGAACAGTTAACAATTGTTATTTTATGATATTCTGAAATATTTCCAATTGATATCTGACAGATTTCTGCCACATTAGTCAAGAAAATGTGATAAACTGAATCAGATGTTTATCTCACGTATTCATCCAAATTTTCTTAACTGATGATCACACCTGTCATCCAATGTGGCCACAATGATCCCATGGTAGTTTATTAGCAATATTTGGGTTTAATATTGATAAATAGTTCACTTTCTACAACATCATAAAAGTGTCTGAATAATTTCTGGTTCCTGAAATCAACAAAAGTAGCTATTTTCATCCGATTTTGAATCAGTTTGCAATAATTTGTATTGGACAGGTTACACTTAATACCAAAGATGATTTTGACAGCACGTTTCATTGCTCACTTTGTAATTCCTTCAAAATAATAACAAAACAGCAAGCGTCTGAATAATTCTTGGTCTGACTGTACGTGGAAAGCTGTGAATAATCAAGCACCTCAGTACCTCAAAAGTCTCATTCAACGTAAAGCTGAAAATGACCTTAACCTCCGCAGCAATGGGAAAATGCTGTTAGAGGTACCTGCCACTCAAAATCAAAACAAGTTTGAGGATAGAGCCTTTTCCTATTCTTCGCCGATACTGTGGAATGGCTTGCCTGAAAATGTGCGAAAATCAAAGACACTGGATAACTTCAAGAAGCGACTGAAAACATATCTTTTTGCACAATTCTACGGTGATACCAGCTAATCTAACCAAGCGCCAGTGAGCAGTTTACTGGAATTGGCGCTATATAAGTACTTAATATTATTATTATAATATTATTAAGGTGCTGCAGAGGCGTAAAACACAAACAAACAACAAACAACAATGCAGGGAGTCTAAGGACAAGAAAACATGTTGTCTCTGAACTTATGAAGACCCCTCACATATTCATGTTGGTTTCTTTCTCTTACGAAACTTTGTAAAGTAGAAAAGAACAACAATCAATGTAAGAAGTTCCTCTTTGTGGTAATCGGGTAATGCCGCTGTGAGAAAACACACTCAATCGATCCTGGTTTCTTTAAAGAGAGGTGTTATATATTTGAAGAAACTTGGTTTACATGATTTTGTTTTGGCGAGAGGCTTTAACTGAGCTGCATTGCTTGGAGGGAGATATTTCTAACAAAATATCAGACACTCACCTTGTTGCTTGAGATAGTGATATTCAAAGCCAACCTAGTGATAATTGTGATTTAGCTTGGGTTCCATGTCTATTTTAATTTGTGTTGCAAGTCCTATCTGAGACCATATTTCTTTTGCTTAGCCTTTGCCTTGCCCAAATTACATTTGCTGAAGGCCCCACAACACCTGATGTACCAATAAAAAGCCTGTCTCTGTTTTAGCTTTGTAATAGTCTGTACAAAAAAGATTTTGACAATCGACATTCAAAAGTAATAACATATCCGGTTGGTAGAAGATGGAAACTCATGCATTTATGTCGAGGCTTGTGAAATACTTCTCAGGCTTTCATTATTGATCTTAAGTTTCTATCTTTGTTGGAATGGCATTTTTCCACCATAAGTAGACAATCGTTGTAAGAATTCTGCTTTGTCACCAACGTGTCTGCTTTTCCAAAGTTTATTTCATGACAACAGACATACTCATTGATCTAGCTTTCTTACTCAGACAATTATATTCTCCAAAAATGTTCCTAATTTATGAGCAAGAGCCTAAGATATGATCACATTGTACAGTGGTCTTTCTATTATGATACAAGACCTCATATTATAAGCCAACATGCTTTGTCTGGTGACCAGGGGCGTAGATTTTTCATATTTGTAGGGGGAGATGATTTCGGGGATCGCAAACATTGCGCTCGGCCCATGGGCCGAAAGTTGCACAGCGGTAGATTTCGAGGGCCACTTTAGAGCCCAAAAGCCAATGTATATTACAGATTATCGAAGGTTAGTTAATTTGAAATTCTAGGGGGGGGGGGATAATCATATGATCATCCCCCAAGGTTCATCCTAGGGGAGAAGCATCCCCCCATCCCCCCCAGGATCTACGCCCCTGCAGTGGTGACCTTCTTCCTGCACTGAGTATTAGGAGAGCATTTTACACCAGACGAAGAACCTCACCCTCTCCCTGACAAGAAAGAACAGAGGGGAGGTCGTGATGCAGGGACAACTGTTATTGTTAGGTCAGCTCCTTATTGCAATGGTTCATCGATACTTTGTCTAGTGTCAATCCACTCACCCATTTAGGTCCAAGGCACAATTCCCATTCATGCAGACCAACAATTAGTTAGATTTGTCTGCAAAATAAACTGTATTGACTGTTCTTGAACTGACAAGCATTCAACAGGTGAGTTTTTCATGTTTTATTTATTCCTTCACTATGGATGGCTCAACTTCTTAGGTACGATAACGGTCTCACTTATCTTATGTTGATTCAGGATCATGCCCAGTGTGACGTTTGATGTCGTACTACGACATTGAGTAAATTTTATTTTATTATTATGTGGATGACAATAACAAAGTTGCTCAATTGCTGTTCTGAGAAAAGAATGGAATTTTTCTGTTCACGAATCTTAGGCCTATGTGTTAAATAATGCCTCATAATATAAGCTATTTTCTTTCTGCATTCTTTAAGCTTGAAGCAGAGTAAATCGCAGTTGACCTACATCCTAAGTTGACACATCAACGCCTCCTGAGAGAACCCTATGCACCAAATGGAACGAAGATGTCCCCATGTCTCCTAGCAGTGAGGCTAATTTAGTAAAGGTGTGACGTAGGTCATTAACGACATGTGAGGTAGAATGACCTTTTGTTGTAAATCACATGCAGTAAAAACGAGGATAAGGCTGGACAAAACAGAATCAGATTTGCGCAAGAAAAAAGAAAAACTCGTAAAATCTTCTTTTATTTGAGAAAAATAAGCTTCTTAACCCTTCTGTGTTTTAATCGTCATTAAACTTTCATGATATCATTCAAGTATAAATTTCAATGAGCTTGTCAGGCCATTCTTGTTTATTTATGCGCTTAAGTAACAGTGATAAATCCAGATGACGTTTGGCTTTCTCAAAACCGAATTGATATGAACTCGGCCTGTTATATTTAAAATAAATGACATGAGGACACAACATTGTCAACTTCACTCTGGCTGGTATCATTGCTTTTGACTTTGATGTAAACAACTTTCACTTTCTTTCACTGATGCTCATTTCTTAGGACAGAAATCATGTAGTATTACAATCAGAAGAATAATAATTGTACACCCATAGCTGAAGATCAGAAGGAAATGTCTGTCGATGTCAACAACACATTTTCCATATATCCAAGGAAATAAGTAGGAAATGAAACAAGCTCCACTGATCAAAAGATAGTTTTTTTTTACGTTCATATTTGTAAATTGATTTTCTTATTTATCTGTATGCAGCGTTTCTGATGATGTATTTTTTTAATTCCTATATTGGCAAATGCACCATATGAAAAAACAAAAACAATTTGAATTTGAATATGCATTAATTGTCCACCAAAGTTATTTTGCTTAAATATTCTTTGCTCTTATTGCAGGAGGCAAAGAAGTGTCATAACAGAGAGATATATCAAGATAAACAGAAACCACAAAAACACAGTTCTTGACCTACAATTGACAAAATAACCGCTTCCTTTTTGAATAAGAAGCCATAAAAAATGTATCAGCAACATAGCAATTATTTTCTGAATCAGATCTTTGTTATGACACTTCTTTTGACTTTAGTCGCCTGAAGTGGCCACATTTTCTGTCAGGCAGTTACACCAGGAATAATTGCATATTGTTGAAGAGTGATATCTCAGTCAGCATAATTCCATCGTATTATAAATTTTGCCATTTGTAATGAGAAACTGTCAACTGTTTGAATGTTTGCTTGTTTCACACTGTTTTGCTGACTGGCCCATAATCGTCTAAGTGGCCGCAGTTGGAATTTTGAGTGATAACTAAAACAGTTCGTAATCGCAAAGAAAAATGACATAATATCATTTCTCTTGCCTAAACTCCTTCAGACCTGTCATAAATCTACTTAAACCCGATAAGCTTCTGACGGTTATAAAGCTGAAGTGGAATCTTTATGTCTGAGGACTGGGGAGGAGGGAACCATAATGTAGACTATTTGCTTCAATGAAATCTGTAAAGTAAATTAACAAAGCTGAAGCTAAGTCTTGGGACATGCTCTTGCACTTAAGGTTTGGATATGGAATTTTTGGAATCATTGCAATTAAAAGATAACCAAAAAAAACCCAGAAAGATGTTTTAAAATAGTCATGATGTGGACTTATCTACCTACTTCCTATTGTAGTGTGTGAATGTAATTGGATTTTGTTTATTTGATTACCACCATTGTGACAACATTTTACAAGTAGATACAAAACATTTACATAGAGTTGAAAATAAAGGATGGTAATTGGAGAACACCTGAGCATGAGATGCCATAACCATACCCTATAAACAATTTTATATTTCCAACATATTACCACAATATTACAAATTACTCACTCGCGTATTATTTTGAGGTAGGTGTCCCCTGATTTTAAACAAACAATGAACTTAAATTGAACACTCTGATGCATTGCGATGAGATGATTATATTGATGAACCAATTTTCAATTAAGGATATAAACATTAGCAAAACAAATTTTAAGTTTACACATACATGTATAGCAAACACAGTTTCATTGATTACCCATTGATTATTGGCTCAAAATAGTACATCATAATACATCAAATTTGCAAAGTTATCTTACTTTTTATTGTCACTGGCTGAGACCATCTCTTCACTACACCTTAGACGTGGCAGAACTGATCATAAACAATTCCAAATTATTTGCTTTTGAAAACTGGGCGAAGAGCCGTTGAAACATGAGCATGTGTCTATTGATGTAACTTTAAAACACTCTATCAGTAACTTGACTCCTGCTGTTTTAAATTTGAAGCTGCTAGTTTCTTGATTACTGCGCCATTGGCAATCAATTCAATCTCAACTTCAATTCCGATTTCTGCTTTGATAATAAATCAATAATTGCAAGAAATCTTGCATGTTTTGCTCAGGGACATTGGGGTTGCTTTTCTCGGTTCCATTTCGCTCAAGAGTCATCAACACCATGTTTGTCATCAACAAACTCATTAAATTTAAATTAGCTCAAGCAGTTGTTTTGAGACAGACATATTGCTTTTTATTGTTTTTCCTTTTAATAATAATGGGACTTAACAAATGCGTACTTACTTCAAGATCAAAGTGCAGTTGCTCAGTGGGTGATGATGTGCTTACTGGCTAACTGAAATGAAGCAAGTATATATATCCACCCAGGCGTAAATGGGTACTTTGCTGTAGCCAGTTATATCTGTTGCAGAGTGACTTAGGAGCACTTGCTGATAACAGATGCAAACCTGAATTCTGAGGAGAGTTAAGAAAGGATCATGCTTGGCCAGGCATGCTGAGGGAGCTACTGAGTTGAAATGGAAATTCTGTTGAGATGGACATCTTCCAGCAAAATTGTCCTCTTATAGACATCTGTTGTATAGGGGTATACATGGGTCTTAAAAACAGGTGAAGTGTCAAATGTCGGAATTTAAAGGAAAAATGAATATCTCATGTCCCATTTTATCTAAGCATAAATGATAAAGAAATATTTCAAATGTAGTTTGTCACTTTTTATCAGTCAACCTGTCAGTGTCTCTCGATTTTTAAGAGGGCCTGTGTCCCTGTGTCAATTTTTTTAAAGAAGGGCAGTGTCGCCATGTCGATTTTTGTGTCCTCGGGGGGGGAACCCCCCGAAGAGGACACTATGTTTTCAAAGCCACTTCCTGTCAACTACACAACTTGGTGTTTTCAGGAAAACGTTTCACAGGCCAAATGACAATCACAATACATGTATCCTAGTGATCATAATGATACTTGAGCTTCCCTACCTAAAGTTTCCTGCCTCTCCATCCTTTATTTACTTCATGCAAGCTATTTTCTTCGATGGCTCAATCACCTTATAAACCCCTTCTGCAAAAACCGGCTCTGTGTTGTTCTGTTTATCCGTCAGGGGCAGTACTGATATTACCAGACTGATGCGCCACTTGGCTGGTAACTGTAAGCAAAAACAAACTCTCTCCCAGCACTCCTATACTTTGCCATAGATGTAAGTGAGTCAGGGTGGCCCAGTTCAGCCTTTACCCCTTTTTGGGAGTGATCACCCCTCCCCCTGGCCTGCCTGCTTCACTCCAACTCCATTGCAGCACATGCACCAGCAGCAACCCTGTTCACATTAAACTTACAAGTACAAAGGTAAAGCTACTTCATGACAAGTTGATGTACATATTGCTCACTGATTTGGAATTTGTTTTATTTTTATCCCAATCAGATATTCTGATTTTTATGTGCCATTGCTTATACCTTTTTATTAAAATAATGAATGATTGTGTCCTTGACTCCTTTTCTAAGCCATCACTTTTCTGTAACAGTAATCACTTTATCTGCAGTTTAAACTTGGAACATGTGGAACAATGCTTGTGCAGTCTGCAGAAAGGAGTGAGATCAGGATATTGAGACTGTGTTGTGGAATCTAGGCTGTAGAGAAATACAGGTCATTCAACACATTATCAATAGGTCTGCTACACAATCCATGTAGGCATTGTAAGCTACACATGAACATGTTCTCCCATGCTGCTGCTGGTGCAGGGACCAGAGTGATCACTCCCAAAAGGGATACAGCTGCTTTTATAATTTCCATACAGACTAGTCAGATGATAAAACATTCTAACAGATTCAGATCAGACTCAGATATTTTTATTCAACCAAAATTCAACAAACAACTCAGAATTCAATTTATGTGAAGTTACATCAGTTGTGACAAGTTGAATTTACAATGCTGTCCTCACTGCCTAACACTTGTAAATCCCATTGTTTCGCCTATTCTATCCTTCATGACATCATCTGCCATCTCCTGTTGCAACACTTCTGGTGATGTCATAACCAATACCTCAAAAAATTGGTGGCCCGAGGACACGGTGCATGCATTGCATGCTATTTTTACCCTTGTACACCCCCTTGTATCAAAGAGATTGTTGCAGCTATTGTGTAGGTCACTGTAGGTTGAACCATGGACTTTATTTGATGGAGAAGAAAACCTTTTGTGTCTAAACTTCAAGCCTTGTGAAAACTCCCCTAACATATTGATGTTGGTTCCTTTCTCTGACGAAAAGGTCCTTTTCCTGTTAAGCAGAGAAGAAAAGCAATCTGTGAAAGAAGAACTTTCCTAACTATGTAAGCTTAATCCAACTGAGCCAGCTCAGACAGCTGAAGAAGCCCTTGTGAGAAGGGCAAAAGCTCCTGGTGAGTTCAAAATAACAGACCTTTGTGCAAATGGATATTATTCAAAAAAAGAACTTTCCTCTTTGTGGTCATAGGGCAATGTCACTACTAAAAATACACTTGAATGATCTGTTTTTTTTATACAGAGAGGTGTTGTATAACTGAAGAAACTTTGTAGATGAGACTCGTTTTGGTGAGAGAATTATGCTGGGCAGTATTGCTTGGAGGGTGATATTTTTAACAATATCAGACACTGACCTTGTTTCTTGAGACAGTGATATCCCACTGCATGGGTGACAATTTGTGATATAGCTTGAGTTTCTAGTCTCATGTCTCTTTCAATTAGTGTTAGAGATCTTATCTGAGAACCAATTTCTTCTCCTTAAGTTTTCACTTAGCCAAAATTAGGCACAACACCTGATGTTCTGTTGTACAACCTGTCGCTCTTTTGCCGTTGTCATGACACAAGAAAACGATCTGCTGTTCCAGAGATGGTTTCCACATTCATAGATATAAAATTTCGAGCTTAGAGATGTTAGAAGCATGTGTGGCTGCACATTCTTAAGATAAAGCATAGAGTTTAACAATTGTGTCGAAAATTTTGATAGACTTCTCAGTCTCACGTATCAATCTTTGTTCCTCTCTTTGGTGGACGGTATTCTTTCCTCTAAAAGTAGGCTAAGGAAACAGTCATTGTTTGAAATTATTCTTTGTCTCAATAGAGTACTGTGTCAGCTTAAAAAACACTCTTTATTTTTTAACGTAAAATATTTTTATTGATCTTACTTTATGCATGAGTGAGAGTTGTTACACTATGTATTGCTATTTTAAGAAACATTACATCTGTGACCATCTGTGGTAAGTTGACTTATTCAGTTCACAATTCTTGATTTTTTCTGTTTTTAGTGATGCAAATATATATATTGAACATATTTATTTTGGCTCTGGTTGTTTTGAAACGTGCAGTAGCAAGGTTTTAGCATGCAAATCTTCAATTAAAACTTAAGTTTTTGCGATGGTTTAAAAATTTTGGGGGTCTGTCGGGTTATCATGTCTCATACCACATAGCGCGCGACAAAACTTGACTGCGCTGACATAATTAGCATGTAAAAATATAACAAATCTCATCTGTTGGGGGGATGCATCCCCCATTCCCCCCGTACATCTGTCCCTGGTGTTCGATATCAGAAGAAATGTTTTTATGTGACGTGGTTTGCTGAGAGACTTCAGCTAAGCTACATTGCTTGAAGGGTGATATTTCTAAAATATCAGACACTAACCTTGTTACTTTGAGACAGTGATATTAACAGCAAACCTTGTAATAGGCCTAATAGTGATTTACAGTTACTTGCCTCACATCTACTTCAATTAGCGTGACGGACCCTTCAAGTACTGGATTGTATGAACGGCATTGAACCCTAAAGACGGATTATCCTGAATTGGTCAACTACGATAACTTATATTTTAAGCGGGGTACTGGCAAATATTTTCGTCATGTTGTATCATGAGTTCAGGTTATTGAAATTAGGTACCCAACTCATCTACCACATTGACCCATAGCGTTCATACAAACCAGTAATTAGTGATGACACTCTGTGTTGGCTTACATTTTGCTGATCAATGCACAAGAACTGATGGTCCATCACAAGGTTAATTCAGTTTCTGCAATAAAAGTACAGGTCTGTTTGTTGTTTGTTGTTGTTTTATATGTGTTTCCATTCAGCCTAGAGAAGGAGGAATCATTCATGTTGCCAGTGGAGGATCCAGATACGATAGTCTGGGGGGGGGGGGCGGACATGTTTCTGCATTCGCGGACCAGCGTTACCGCATTTTTCTTCAAAATGCTACTATTAATCTTAGTGGTCTAAAAGAAGTGTTAACAGAGAGATGCATCTAGATTAACAGAAACCACAAAAAACAGTTCTCGGCTTGCGATTGTGGAAATATCTGCCTCCATTTTGGATAAGAGGCCATACAAGATGTAGGCTATCAGGTAAACTCCGAGTAAGTCATCTTTCAACATAGCAATCATTTTCAGCTCTTTGTTATGACACTTCTTTTGAATGACTTTAGTCACCTGAAGGGATGCATTTTCTTCCTGAGAGTTACTCCAGGAATAATTGGGTATTGTTGAAGAGTAATTTCACACTATGCTGATTCCATTGTATCATGAATTTTGACATTTGTAATAAGAAACTGTTTGAATGTTTGCTTGTTTGACACTGTGTTCTCAGCCGGCCCATAAACCTCTAAGTGGCCTTATAAGTGGGAATTTTGAGTGATAACAGTTCATAATCGCAAAGAAAAATGACATATCATTTCTCTTGCCTGAACTACTGTACCATCACCCCCAATGTCCCCCATTCTGTTTGATAAACTTGATATTGTGCCTCTTTACTTATTGCAATTACATTGGTAGAGCTCTGCCTTATCGAATTCTCATTAGTATGGGCTAAGATTGTTGTGAGGAGTCAAAGGTAGTTTTAAGGGGTGGAGACAAGAAAGGAAGGTAAAAAAGATAAACAGAAGACTTCTGACAGAAAATTTTCTTTTTTTTATTTTACTGTATTGCGTAGGTTGAACCGTGGACTTTATTTTTTTGTCTAAACTTGTGAAAACTCCTCTAACGTTAATATTGATGTTGGTTTCTCTCTCTGACAAAAAGGTGTTTTTTCCTTGTAAAGCAGAGAAGAAAAGCAATCAATGTAAGAAGTTCCTCTTTGTGGTAATAGGGCAATGTCGCTACTAAAGATACACTCGATCGATCGTGTTTTTTTACAGAGAGGTGTTGTATCACTGAAGAAACTTTGTATACGAGACTTGTTTTGGTGAGAGAATTCCGCTAAGCTGCATTGCTTGGAGGGTGATACTTTTTAACAATATCAGACACTGATTTGCTTCTTGAGAAATTTTCAGTGTACCTTTACGAGCAAAATCCCAGCTGGATGTCGTTCGGATGAGACGTTAAATTGGCGGCCCCTTGTATCAGTGTCTGTGCTGGGCAAGTAAAAGATCCCTCACATGGGGTAAATGTGTAACATGTTGAGGACTCCTGCTCTCTCTCTCATCTCATCAATCAACCCTCGTGAGCGCCCAGAACTGGGCTTAGAGGGCTGCACTTACCATATCTATCTATCTATCTATCTTGAGACAGTGATATCCATTCTTTTTTGACATCCGCGTCGCGATTCACCTCATTTCTAGCAAGGCCATGTTGGTCAGTTCTTGCCCGGTCCTTAGCCAAAATAGACGGCGTGAGGGCCAAAATTCTTCCAAATTGCAAGTAAATCACTTGCTACATGATCGTATGATCGAGGCATAAGGCTTAAGAAAAGATGCTGATTTCGCGAGAGCTCTAAAGAATATTCAATGGGGAATTCCTTGTTGCTCCAAACAAAATCTCTGTCAAAGCATCTTTTCATCATTCCAGCTTTCTGTGAATGGACCATTACAGCAGGCTACAGTAGCCTGCTTCAGTTGCGAGCGTGAGCGAGCAGGCTACAACATTTCACTGGGAGTGCTGCCTCTCTGGTCCTCGCTCACATGAATGTCTCAGGCAGCTCAGCCTTGTCCTGCTGTGTTCTGCTGAGCGCGGACCTGACAAGCAGCAGCGCGGACTTTAGGGGCAGCAGTTCTAGTGACCTAGATCCCAATTCGATACCCAATTCGACTTGAATTTCGTCAGTCTGCAGCCTCGCTAGCTCGCCTGCTTCAACAGCAGACTGTGTTCAGTCAGCCATTACAGCTCTTCCACATGTCCTGCATATTAACATCAAAGACATAACATTAATGTAATGAGGCAGTTTGACTATAATTAAGTGTCATGCTATGAATATATACCAGTTAACGTTACCACGAATCATACAATTCCTGCCTTAATTTTTGAGATTCTACTCATTCTGTATGTGTAATAGCATGACGTTGTGCCTGGGAATATTTCTCACTATTGTATTTCTGTTTTCTTTCGATTTATTCATTGGAAATAAGTATTCAGTCATTTCATTCCATTTATTGAGAGTTCAATCACGTCGTTTGGCAATGACGCCAGAATGACCGCTGTTAGAAATATGCAATGTGGTGAACTAATTCTGACAACGGTGCTGATGTCACAATGTTGATTGCTCTCTTCACTACTTTTTCCGAGTGCTCTCAAAAAAAGATCTAGGAGCCATTTAGGGCATTTGGAGGGTCATTAGAGACAGAAAATCTAATGCTATATCAAAGAAAATGTACACACTAAGTACTAGTAAGTAGTGTGACCACGATACACAGGACAGTACACTGTAAATTTTTAATTTTGAGTTAACTTAATTGATTGAGTAAGATGGTTGCACAATTCCTTTGAGCCAAGATAGCTTGTTGTTTGCAAGTTATAACAACGTAAAAATCATCATAACTCAAAACAGCAAGCTATCATGGCTCAAACAAATTGTGCAACCGTCTCACTCAATCATTTAAGCTAACTCAGAATTTCAGAATTTACAGTGTATAGAATTTGAAATCCTTATCGTTCAGAAGCGACCTATCATTCAGGGTAACTCTTAAGTTATATTACCACATATTAAACTGGTTTCAATACTGTATCACTATACAAGTTACCAAAATATAATCAGTGCACGGCCTACCAGGTGACCCAGCTCATCTGTCCTATAATGCTTTCAAATTGAGGGTAAATAGCAGGGCTTACTGTTGGTAACGAACACAACATAGAACAATGAGATCATCTTTAAATTAATTTTTGGCTGATTATGCAATTTTATGAAACCGAGGCTGAGAAGATGAAAGGTCTGCAAGTTCTTTCAAAAGAATGATTGAAGTGGACATGTCCTGAATAAAAGCAAAGGAGGAAATCCTTGCTGCTCCAAATAAGTCATTGTTTTAATGTCTTTCCATCATGCTCAGACACATTCCAGCTTTCAGTTAATGTACTATTATGGCTCTTCAACACGTCTTGTTAAGTTACATCAAAGACATCCAAAGTCCTTGAGGCTTTGCAGTTAAGTGCCATATTAGACTTCACCAAGATACGTATATCATTGGAAAAGCCGGTATCTAAGAGACTATTTTGCATACATGTATTAGCACCCTGCTAAGGATTAACAATGTTCATACTGATAACAACAGCAAACAAACAATCACACTATTGCTTATTTTGCAAATATTGTAAGTTACAGGTATAATCAAATATACCTAAGTCAGTTGGACACCAATTTGGAAGGCATGTTAGAACTCTCCAAATCTCCGACTACGACTCCACCCGAAAACCTCCGACTCCACGACTCCCCACTCCGACTCATACTCCAAAGCCCTGGTAGCAGTAGTTTTGAAGCTGGCCAGAACATGGGGGTAATCCTTGTATGTTGCCTTGACCATGTAACAATTTCAATTTTTCTATTACTGTGTCAGTCATCAATGCATGAAACTCTTATAAAGATATCTAATGCGGTATCATGTTACTCACTCTTGTTTGACGCCTGACAACTTTGTTTAAAAGATCTACTTTTTCATTGTGTTTATCATCATCTTTGTTATAAATGGAGTAAAGTTTTGGAATTGTGAATTATTGCAAGTGGCCTAGTTTGTCCCAACCCTTCATATGTGGTGTGGCTGGTGCTCTTGTATGTTATTTTTGGCAGATGATATGAACGAAAACACATCTTGATCACTTGACACATTAGAGAATACTCAATTCTCCCTGTTATTTCTTACAATTACTTCCATTTCATGCAAGCTAGCTAATATCAGATTATGTCCCATGAAACCTCCATTGTACTGTGTATTTAATCTTGGGTTTCTTTGGGTTTGAGGCGGCTGGATTTCTGCGCCACATGCATCCAATTAATTTTCAGCTTCAAATCCCACGTCTGCCTCAATCTTCATCACAAGAAGGAAGCTGCACATTTTTGTCAGATGCAGCTTTTCCCTATCAAATTTCACCCAAGAGTACGCGACACCTAGATTTCCAACAACAAACTCCTTAAATTCAAAAGGCTCAGTTGTCTTGAGACAGACAGGGACTTACTTGAAAAGATTTGATTGTGCCTCCAGCTCTTTCTCGCCATCTCATAAATCAACCTTCATGAGCGTCCAGAACTGGGCTGAGCGGGCTGCACTTACCGTAATCTATCTATTTATCTGTCTAGATCCATCGATCTGATTGATCCAAAATCAGTCAGAAAGCAGAAAAACAGGTTACGCACATGTTGCTGCCATTGTTACTATTTAAAATTTATAACACAAGGACTATTGTATCGCCAATCGGGATTTACCTGGATAGCTGTAGTTCGTAATATAATCAGTTGATGAATTAATGCTCAACTTATTACAGGAATTCGCGCTGAACTAGACTGGTTGATTTCCATTACTGATCTCAAGCAAAATTGCTATTTTTGATATTGAACTAAATCTATCTGCTGTTTGATATGAATAAATGTGGGCTTGGTCAATCCCTTTTTTCCACAGCTTCTTTGTGTGTACAAAAATGACTGGTTATCAGGCACACATGAATAGCTTTCTACCATTCGTCAGGCAGAGGCAAAATTGCTTGGTTCTGGACTCAAGAAGTCTACTTCAAAGCGAATTCCAGTAAATTCACTCAGACATTTTCACTCATTGTTCAGTAATGTCATGCAATTGTCATGGGTTGTTAGTTATTGGCTCAGCCATTGAGCCAAGACAGTTTACCATCAAGTAAAGGCCAGCCAACATCTCGGACTAAGACAGAGTAGACCAGCTGAAGCTTGCAGCATCAGTGGCCCACTCCTTGCGTACAAAAGCTCCTAGCTCGCAGTGGAGAGAGACAGATGGATGTCAGCTGAAACAGGAATAGGATACACTGCTATAGATGTGGCAGGAAATGACAGTGTCACAATGCGTGACCGGAAGGATATATGTATATAGCAGTGGACTATGGAGATGCATCAATACCATTTAGAGTTTCCTTCAAGGATGAATTTCAAATCAGGTAAGAGCCAGTTTACTTTCTTGGAATGTGTCATACCAAAGGTGTACAACTTTCTCTTTACCCAACATCCCAAGCGTATTCCAATGAAGGATATATTTACCTCTCCAGAACACAATGTCATGTGGTTTGTCACTGGCACCTTCAAAATGATGAAATATGAGCAGATGTAGTTCTGCATTTGAATGGAATTGGAGTGAACTTTGACATGACGGCCGTCTGCAGGCACCCTCAATGTTGCCTGGCCTGCACTTGATTGTTAACCATCAACAAGACTTATCTAACCACAAATGATTACAGGTGGTCTTTCTATAAATATCCTTCAATGGAATACGTTTGGGGGTAAAGTATAGCCAGTTCTGCACCTTCTGTAATGTGCCTTTTGTCATGTACGTATAGAGTTTGGAAGGAATAGACAGTTTTCATCTGTTTTTGGCTATAGTTAGTATAGAATGAAATGCATTGGTGGGAATTTGATGCTAAGAGACTAATCTGGAACCTGAGTGTGTAATAAAAAAACAGTCTCTAAAAGACGTGACCAGCTGAAAGAAGTGCAGGGTAAATGTTCCCTATTCTATTAAGTTGTCACATGTACTATTTAGCCCTTGAGCAGATTTGGCTCTATGGAACCACTATCTCTGTCTCATTAGAAGCTACAAAAAGCTCCTAGAATTACCTAAACATCTATTTTAAGACTAATTAATCGCTTCCAATCTGGGTTGTAACTTGATATGATTAAATTTTCTGCAAAACCCCTCTCATACACGTATAATCAGCTTCAATTTTCATTTTACTCATTTCGAGAAGTCATTTCTATGGGTCTTGTTCCGTTCCATTGCCCAAGAATAGATACGCGTGCGCTACATCAAGTCAAGATCAAACAACTGTCAACTTAAATTATTTTCACACATAAGCATAATTAGCTTCTTTTTTTTTAATCATTCAGCTTATATGACACCTTCTTTAATAAGTATGCATGTCCACTTATCATGAGTCTGGAAAGCGAACCGCTATCAATTCAATTCAATTTATTGACCACACATATACATATATACAAGGTAAAAACCGTTATATGCAAGATGTGGTTGGCTGACATCCAACATGGATGTATGACCCAACGATGATGTGCAGGGTCACATTATTGTGCACGGCTATAGCCAAATATCATACTGTCATCAAGATAATATTGAATCATGATTTTTGCATTGTTTCAGATATCTGGATGAAAAACAGACCATCATCTATCAACTGACCACATTCTGCAAATACATGGCACATCAGAATTATGTTTTTCCATTTATCTAAATGTTTTGGGTTGCCAGGACCAATTTATATGTGGATTCACTTCTGCTTCTAGTGGTTTAATAAATTTTTTGATGAAAGTAACATTCACGGATTGAAATAACTTTATTCTATGGATAGTTGGAAAATGTAATCTCGTGGAATATTTTGGCTGCTGTTAGAAAACACAAATATTGAGACATGCAATGACTGTCAGCAGATAAATAATTACATCATGCGTTGAATTCGTAGCAAAAAACTTAAATTCAATTACCTTACCGACATTGCAACAAGTTTGCCGCAAGATAAACAGCAAACACATCAGTCAGTGGATGATGTAATTTTGTCAAGCGGGATTTCAAATAATAGCTATGCGTCAAACTTTGTCAAGTGGGATTTCAATTAATAGCTAAGCGTCAAACTAACTGGCAGTGTTTGACGTATTGTGTTGGTTGTTAATATATATCTCCAAATATCACATAAACTTATCAAGTTAATGGGATTGGATAATATCATGATACATCCACTTTATAAAATGCTTCACTAGAAAAATGTTTTGTGATTTGCTATAAACAATAATGGCATCATTCAATCGCCACTGGCATTTAATGCCTGGAATATCCTTATTTGCAATATCGATGTTATTGAATGTCGTTTTTGCATGTGACTTGAAAAATGTCAAAAATGTGATATATTCATGCTACCAACATTTAGCAGTTATTCAAAATCAGATTTTGTCTGATACCAAAGGAGACTTTGAAGGGGCTTGCAGGTAAATATAACAATTCCCTGAAATGTAACTACTTAAAGTATAAATTAATGTGGAATATCTTTTAATTTTAACTAATTATTTGGAAATAATAATTGAAGAATCAAAGTAACATAATGAAGTTTATTCTGTCAAATGCACTTTAAATATAGCAATATATAGCCAATTTGTGGTCTTTAAAGTGAAAGCCTTGATGTTTTTATTCAGGTATAATGCTCTGTTATAGCTTCCCATTAGTTGGATAACAAGTCCATGCCAGTATTGTAACAGAGTCTAAACACCTCACCAATGTTCTATAATGTTAAGAATCAAAGTTTTCAACTTATCGTAGTACATTGTACATCTTGTCTTTTAAATAGGGCTACTACTCAGGAAATGTCTTGCATTTTTCTATTACAGAGCATTCACCCTGTACGTCCGGTGCATAGAACCAGATTTGTCCAAGTGTTCAAACGCAATGGACTACATCACATTCAGACATTATATCCAGGACAAAGAGAGATTCACCTCCGAGCCTTATAACTGCGCTTTGCCTAATTTAAATCAGACATCGTTATCAAATGGATACAGAAATCAGTCCCTGAAACAGGACGTCATATCCGGTTGTGACTTGTATCACCCACACCATATTCTTGTTGTAGTGACAGCTTTTTCAACTTTGTTGTTTCCAATGAGATGAAGGGCTATGAATTGACTGTCCTATTTATCTCACTACACCAAGGATTGTATCAATTCCATAATTTCCATCGTAGACAATTGCCTTTTGACCTTCTTGTTTGTCGTCATTGTTGAAAGTAAAATATATAATGTATATTGAATCAGAAGGGATACCTTATCTTTTGAGATTAATTTCGTCTCCCATGGGGTATTTTTACCATCCAATGTCAATAAAACATTTTCATTATGTCACATGAAATAATTTTACATACTTTAACTTCTTTTAAGTTTACACTCCAAACATTTCTTGATCCCCAAAAGATATTATCACTAATTGTTTGGCCTTAAAGGTAGTAAGTCCGCCGATTCTATGTGAAATTAAACTTGCATTTATAGATCATAAACTGATAGATTTTAGGTATAGTATACACTTCCAATCAACAGAATTGCATGTTTTCCATAATTAAGTGAGTTTAATTGATTGCAAAGTCTTAAATTACTTAAGGAGAGCCCTGCAGGGCTTTTTCACAGCATGAAAAACTATTTGTTTACATTTTTCAAAGAAATAAACCTCATATACTGCAATTAAAATAGCAATTAGGTAAATTTTTCAACTGGAATGCATTAAATATGACTGAAATCTATCTACAGACAGTCAATCAAATATGCGGATATACTACCTTTAAGCACCTTCCTGGCGGCCAAACATCAACAGGATTGCATGATGTACAGCAGCGTTTCACAGAGGATTATTGAAGCTGGATGACTCAGAGCCAAATGGTAACACCTGTAAACAGGGAAGAAAGAAGACCATTTAATTGTGGCGGAGTTGTTAACGACACTTGTAGGCAGCAGAAAAATCACATTATATGTAATTGGAGTTCTTACATTTTTTATATATTTTGGTTCAGTACTTCTGCTTCCTTTAGATAACAATAGAAAGTTTTGGCCGAGCTGGAACTGAAGGATATCATCTTTGTGTGTGCTTCAAAAAAAGGCTGATCAAAATGGTGATCATAGTTTCAGGTGTGTAAAATTCAGACAATAATCTTGAAAAAGAAACTACAAATGATGGGCGATGAACAACATATTTACCTGCCACAAACTCGGTCAGTGATACACCATCTCAAACATATGCAGAAATCTATCTATTTTGTTTTGCCATTAGCAACCATTGCTTTCTCTGTTAGCAATTGTGTTGGGTTTTCATTTGATATGTGAGTCTGTCACTGATATTTTAAAACAAGTTTCTACTAGGTTAGGACTTGCAAAAGACAAAACATTAATTTCATAATATAATATATGATCTATTGAATGCAGACTGCTTGCAACAAGTCAGCAAAACCATTGACTGCCGATTACCCAGTGATGATATGCTGGGTCCCTTTTTGAAGCTGGCCATTTATATCAAATTGTCATTGTAAGTATGCTGAATGCTGAATCATCAGTTTTCCAATCTTTCAGATAGGCGGAGGAAACCAGACCATCATGTATCACAGACTGCCTGATACAAACAAATGGAATATTACAAATACAATCTTTATGTTTTTATTTGCCAGAAATCATTTGTAAGTGCATTTACTTTATCTGATTATGGATCAAAAATTTCTAAGATTTAGAGCTTCTCCTCCTGACTATTGAATTTCTTCAGGTTAAGGAAAATTAAATTATTTCGAAATATCATGTTGTTTATGTTGATGGTAGGAAAATCGTAAAGACATGCAATATCTGTCTTGAAAACTGATAATAAATTGCATCATGCTGGGTTTCATAAAAGCTTGAGCCAATTTCCCAAAGCTGCAACAAGTTTGAAATATAATGAATTTCAAAACCAGTTGCCAGATGATACGAGATATCAAGTGGACTACGATTTAATTGCCATGACCATGGTCTTAAAAGTGGCAGTGTTAAAACTATACTATCTCTGTGACTTCCACATGATTTATAAACTCTATTGATTGACTGTCCTAGCTATTCATCTCCTTACATCTGTGTGGAGGCTAAACGGCGTCAGCTTGTCCATATCTGCCTAAGACATAATTTGAATCGTCAAGAATAATGAAGTGATTAATGAGACAATATGCATTTTTGCCAGAGAAGGAATACCAGTTGCTTCAATCAGAAATTGAACTTGTTTATTGCTCTTCTGTAGTAGAATATGTGTGTACATCACACTTTCAGGTGATGACAGCTGTTACACTATTACACTATATTTAGCCGAATTACAATCTAATCGTAAGGTTTATCACACAATACTAAATCTGTCTTCATGAAGAGATGGCTTTGGCTTCAGCAACTTTTTTGTTTTTCTCTTAGTTACTTTCCAATAAATCCAAATCCCGGTTATTAAAGGGCATTAATATAAATCTATGTACAATGTAATATCAGTATCTGGTTAAGTCAATGACCTTTAGATGATAATTTTCAGTTTTCCGAATGTCATATGTCATAACTGAAAAGTAGATTAATTTTGTAGATTTGTGACAACAAATGAATAACACTGAGTATTGGCCAAAAAAGGTTTCATTTAATCAAACCAACACTATCATATAATTGAGATATTTTAAATTTTTGATGCAGAAGGAGCACAATAAGCTATCATGAGTTTTATGTAAACAAATTCATGGCATGTTTAACACATCATGAAACTTTTCAAAAACGTCTTTCATATGTACAAGTTCATATCAATATCTGGACACATGCGGCTCAGTAAATAAAAGGCAAGAAATACAGACATTATGTTGTATATATTTTCAATCCATCAACTATTGAAGTTATCACCATTTTTATTGACTACCACATCATCAAAAGATTTTGTGTCGTAATAACCACGGTAAACAACCTCATATGCATTGTGTTTTATATTAAGAACGCTTTGTTAAATGATGACTGGTAGTTGATATGAATGAATGTTGAACAAAGAGAGACACACACATCCCTAATAAGAACACTTGTGAGCCTACAGTTCTCTTTTATTCCAACTTGTTGTTTGCCTCTTGTCTCATGCTTAGTGACCCATCGGAAATAACAACATCACCAAAATTAGCCAAATTTGAGACTTGCCATGAATGACATGGGTTGTCTCGGCCAACTGCAGCGGCAGTGATCGTGTTTTATTTTTGGAAAACCATTCATGTATATGCACACAGACCTGTATGCAACAGTATCTATAACAGAATCAAGGCTTTGTATTTGGTCGAATAATAATCTCATCACGAGGTTTATCACACCACACTAAATCTGTTTTTATGCAGAAATGGCTCAGGTTCAACAATTCCCTTTTATTCTCTTTGTTAAGCCTAATTCCTAGATGGTAACAGGCCATCATTGCAATATTACAATGCGATAATAGTATCCGGTTAAGCATAATGTGCTTTGGATGATCACTTTTAATTTCATCAAATGTCAAATATTATTGAAAATGGGAATTTTTATATATATATATGACCCATTTAAGGCTATTAGGCCAATATCAAGGGGCCATACATAAAATGATATTGTGTTTTTAAGTATGAGAAACCTTAATTCCCATGAATCCCTTAGCATAACATAAATATATATTGTTGACCAATTAGTAGGCAATCACTAGTGATTAGCAGATGTATTATCATAAGCTTTACACTTAAATAACTGTAATATAATGATAGAATATTCAACTCTATAAAGGCAGTGTGATGAAAGAAGAATGACAGTTAAATAAAATAATTTGAGTACATGTAGTTAATTAAACAAACATCACCACATGATGTTACAATGTAACATTCTATATTTGTGTTCAGATGCAGAAGTAGAACAAACCAGTGATTATGAGCTTTTTTTAAACAAGTTCATGGCATATTTAACATATCATAGGCTAATACTTTTCAATAAAATCTTATAAGTTCAAATCAATATTTGGACACATGTTTCTCTCCTTTGTTATTTTTAAAATTAAAGGCAAAAAGAAAACAAACAGTTTGTTGAATAGATTTTGAGTCCATTTACTATTGATATCTACACCGTTTTAGTGACCTTGAATGATTTCATTTTATTTTATTTGCCACAGGGTGGCCAAGATAACACATAAAAGACACGTCCTATTTCCAATGTGGTCCTGCGGTGTTGGGAATAAAGCCACTGTTCCGGCAACTATAATGTGATACCACATCATTTAAAGATTTTGTGCTGTAATAACCATCTTATAAACATAGTATATATTTTGAGAATGTTTTATTTATGGAAAATCGGTAGTTTTTATGAATGAACATTGAACAAAGAGAGACACAAACAATGTTAAACATTTTGAAGAACACTTGTATATTTCCCTTCACAGTACAAGCCAAAATAAAGTATAACTGCCCCAGCAGGAAGGACGAATCAGCCACTACTTTACCTTTCACACTTTCGGCTACCTCTCAATCACTTCCTTCCTTTACCTACTTGACACTACCTTTTGAAATTACATTAAAATTACATTTCAACAACATCAATTTAAAATCAATCGCATTGTGTTTTATTTATTTGATATTGTGCTCCAATTCTTTTTGCAATTACATTGGATGAATATGGACTAAGGTTGTTGTGAGGAGTCAAAGGCAGTTGTAAGGAGATTTGGGGTGGAGAGGAAAAGGGAGGGCAAAATAGGTAAACAGAGGACTTCTGACAGCAAATTTTTCTTATTTTATTTTGGGTTGTACTGTAGTTGTAAGGAGATTTGCAGTGGAGAGGAGAAAGCAGGGAAAATAGGTAAACAGAGGACTTCTGACAGCAAATTTTCTTACTTTATTTTGAGTTGTACTGTAGTTGTAAGGAGATTTGGGGTGGAGAGGTGAAAGGAGGGCAAAATAGGTAAACAGGGGACTTCTGACAGCAAGTTTTCTTACTATTTTTGGTTGTCCTGTATTTCCTGCTTGTTGTTTGCCTCTTGTCTCGAGCTGTGATCGATCAAAATAACAACCTGTCTAAAATTAGCCAAATAAGAGACATGCCATGAACAACGTAGTTTTTCTTTTGGCCAATCAGACAGTTGCTGTAATGACAATGTTTTGTTTTGGCCTGTCTCACATGCGCAGTGTTTTAAAAACAGTTGATGTCAAACTGACAGTTGACAAATAAATCTAGTCAATATCCTCCTGCATTTAACAATATTTCCAGTGCATTTGCTTCCCAATGAGAGACTGCACTACTATATAATAAGACAGCTTTTTGACTGCCGAAGTGGTGACCTTATAACACAAGGACCAATGTATTGCCAATTGAGATTCACTTTGATAGATCAAGTTCATAACAAAATTTGATGAGTAATTAATACACAACTTCTTTAATCTACTCATTGTTCAGTAATGTCATTGATTAATTATAGCTCGGTTATTGAACCAAGACATGTAATCAGCAAGTAGGCCAGCCAACATCTCGGGCTAAGACAGAGTAGAGCAGGTTGTAGCATCAGTGGCCGACTCTGTGCGTACAAAAGCTCCCAGCTCACAGTGAAGAGAGACAGATGGATGTCAGCTGAAACAGGAATAGGATACACTTCTATAGATTTGGCAGGATATTACCAGTGTTAGGATACATGGCAGGATGGATATATATGGCCGTGGACTATGGAGATACCAAAATACCATTTAGAGTTCCCTGAGGATAAATCTCAAATCAGGTATGAGACAGTTTACTTTCTTCGAATGTGTCACACTTTTCTCTGTATGGAAGTAATAGACGACTTTCATCTGTTTTTGCCTATAGTTAGTATAGAATGCATTGATGCCAACAAACTGCTCTGGAACCTGAAAAACTCTGCTGCAGCAACTCAACTGTAAGTAAGAGTATGTAATAAAAGACAGTCTCCAAAAGACATGACCAGCAGAAAGATGCGCAGGGTAAAGGTTTCCGGTTCTATTACGTTGTCACAATGTCACATGTATTTAGCACTTGAGCAGACTTTTGCTCCATCGAACCACTATCTGCACTGAAAAAAAAAGTTAGTGTGAAACAGACAAAATGAATGTTAGTTGGTGTCCATCCAAAATTTTGTGTATAATAGACAAGATTTTTATGTGAAATAGACAAAGAGTTTGTTAAACCTGATCGATTTTTTTGATCAATGAAAGGTCAAAATTACACATACCTTTTGTCTGAATTTACACCAGCTAACGTTCCTTTTGTTTTGTTTCGCACAAGCTTTTTCTTCAGAACTTGTCTCATTAGAAGTTTTTAAAAGTTCCAAGAAAAACCTACCTATCTATTATATGTTAAAGACTAAATTCAGCGCTTCCAATCTGGGTTGTAACTTGATAATTAAATTTTATGCAAAACCCCTGACATATAAGTAGTTTTAATTCTAATTTTACTCATAACGAGAAGTCACGTCATATGGGTCTTGTTCCATTGCCAAAGGTTAGATATGCACTACAGTACAGCCCAAAGGGGGAGGAAGCGATTTGGAGGGAGCCAAAAGGTGTGAAAGGGTGAAGTGGTGGCTAATTTTTCCTTCCTGATGAGGTAGTCAAACTTTATTTTGGGTTGTACTGTAAAGCAAGTCAAGACGTTTGTCATTTACATAATTAGCTTCTTTATTCTATCATTCAGCTTGTATCTCGGCTTCTTTAATAAGTATGTATGACATTGTATGTGCACTTATAATGAATCAGCAAAGCCACCCACTGTGGATGACCTAACGATGATATGCTAGTTCTCATTATGATGTACGGCCAATCGGCTATTTCCAAATGTTATATTGTCATTATGAGAATGCTGAATCATGATTTTTGCATTGTTTCAGATAGCTGGATGAAAAACAGACCATCATCTATCAACTGACCACATTCTGCAAATACATGGCACATCAGAATTATGTTTTTCCATTTATCTAAATGTTTTGGGTTGCCAGGACCAATTTATATGTGGATTCACTTCTGCTTCTGATGGTTTTAATAATATTTTTGATGAAAGCACCATCTATGGATTATTGAAGCTACTTCATTTTATGGATAGTTGGAAAATTTAATCTCATGGAATATTTTGGCTGTGGTTAGGAAACATAAATATGGAGACATGCAATAACTGTCAGCAGATAAATAATTACATCATGCGTTGAATTTGCTTCATGTTACTGAAATTCAATTACCGACATTCCAAGTTCACTGCAAGTTAAACAGCAACAAATCAGTCATTGGATGATGTAATTTTGCCAAGTGGAATTTCAGTTCAATTAAAAGCTAGGTGTCAAACTAACTAGTGGCAGTGTATGGCATATTGTGTTGGCTGTTAATGTATCTCCAAATATCACATAAACTTATCAAGTCAATTGGATTGGATTATATCATGATACCTCCACTCATAAAATGCTTCACCAGCAATAATGTTTTGTGATTTGCCATAAACAATAATGGTATCATTCAATCACCACTGGCATTTAATGCCTGGAATATCCTTATTTGCAATATCGATGTTATTGAATGTCGTTTTTGCATGTGACTTGAAAAATGTCAAAAATGTGATATATTCATGCTACCAACATTTAGCAGTTATTCAAAATCAGATTTTGTCTGATACCAAAGGAGACTTTGAAGGAGCTTGCAGGTAAAATTATATATAATATAGCAACTCTCTGAAATGTTATAACATAGTACACTACTTAAACGTATAAATTAATGTAGAACATCTTTCAATCTTAAGTAATTATTTGAAAATTATAATTGAAGAATCAAAGTTACAAAATGAAGTTTATTCTGTCAGAGGCACTTATACTATAGCCATATAGAGCCAATTTATGGTCTGTAAAGTGAAAGCCTGAATGAGTTTACCCAGGTATAATTTTGGCTATTATAGCTTCCCATTATTTGGATAACAAGTCCATGCTAGTATTGTAGCAAAGTCTAAACACCGAACCCAAATGTTCCATAATGTGAAGAATCAAAGTTTTCAACTTATCGTAGTACATTGTACATCTTGTCTTTTAAGTAGGGCTACTACTCAGGAAATGTCTTGCACTTTTCTATTACAGAGCATTCACCCTGTACGTCCAGTGCATAGAACCAGATTTGTCCAAGTGTTCAAACGCAATGGACTACGTCACATTCAGACATTATCTCCAGGACAAAGAGAGATTCACCTCCGAGCCTTACAACTGCGCTTTGCCGGATTTAAATCAGACATCGTCATCAAATGGATACAGAAATCAGTCTCTGAAAGAGGACGTCATATCCGGTTGTGACTTGCGTCACCCACGCTATATTTTTGTTGTAGTGACAGCTTTTTCAACTTTGACGTTTCCTATGAGATGAAGGGCTATTGATTGACTGTCCTATTTATCTCATTACATCTTTATGGACAATACACTGCATCATCTCATTGTGGCATCTGCTCGCAGTATGTCACTGTGGACACCACGGATTGTATGAATTCCACAATTTATATTGTAGACAATTGCATTTTCTACCTTCTTGTTTGACATCATCATTGTAAGTAAAATATATTGAATCAGAAGGGATACCTTATCTTTTGAGATTAATTTTGTCTGCCATGGGGTATTTTTACCATCCAATGTCAATAAAATATTTTTCGTTATGATAAATGGAATCATTTTTTATGCCTTACATTTTGGTTCAGTGTTTCCTTTTGATAACAATATCTAGAAAGTTTTAGCGAGCTGGAACTGAATGATATCATCTTTGTGTCTGCTTCAGACAAAGGCTGATCATAGTTTCAGGTGTGTAAAATTCAGACAATAATCTTGAAAAAGAAACTGCAAATGATAGGTGGTGAACAACACATTGACCTACCACAAACTAGGTCAATGATATCCTATCTCAAACATATTTAGAAATCTTGCTATTTTGTTGTGTTTGCATTTATTTTGGGCTTGTCGTTCCATGCATGAGTCTATTGGCGATATTCTTAGAGTTGTGATGTCAATTTACCGCATCAATCTGAAGGAAAACAACAAAGAATGACACAAATAAACGTCTTTGTGTTTCGTCTGACGGCCGTGCTGAGATTTCCTTTGTCTTGTTTGCTCCCATTTGTGAAATCACTATATTTATATACACATATATAGAAGAAAGAACCTGCCATTCAACTTGGTCTTCTTTGTAACAACAATCATTACGTACTGTATGCCATACAAAATTGTTACATGACTCCCAATTGCTTTTGCTGCAATTTTTGATGCATCTCACTTACAAAAGAGGATATCAGAGTAAAAGCTTTTATATAATGTATGGTGCGTTACACGGATTTAATGTAAGATCCTTTTTGCTATTTCAAGAATGCACAGAAATTTGCTGTTCCATTCATTTCATGATAGTATCATGCACCACACATTCATATAAAAAAGACTTAATGTTAGTTATTAAACAGAATCTGACAGCAATCGTGCGCTTCAGGTGGTCTCCAACTTTCATGTTCTAGGGCAATAGTATATCGCATTAATAAAGTTACTCAGTGTATCACAAAGTAAAAACTTACTTTATTGATCTTTTATGGTAGATTATATTACATTATACTATCAGGTGATGACAGTTGTTACACTATTACGACATTATATTTAGCCAAGGTTTATCTCACCATACTAAATCTGTGTTTTTGCTTCAGCATCTTTTTTTTCCCTCTTGGTTATTTTCCTATAAATCCAAATCCCGGATCATAATAGGGCATTAATACAACTCTAAAATGTCATAATATCAGCATCTGGTTCAGCCTATGAGCTTTAGATGATAGTTTTCAGTATACACTGAATGTCAAATCATAACTGAAAAAGGGATTTGTGGATATGTAATATAAATGAATAACAGAGAGTAGCCTTGTGGCCAAAAAAAATTGTTTCAGTTAATCAAACCATTATTACCATATAATTGAGATATTTTTAAATTTTTGATGCAGAAGGAGCACAATAAGCAATTATGGGTTTTATGTAAAGAAATTCAAGGCATGTTTAACACATAATGAAGCTTTCAAAAACGTCTTTCATATGTACAAGTTCATATCAATATCTGGACACACGCAGCTCAGTAAATGAAAGGCAAGAAATATAGAAGGTATGTTGTATATATTTTCAGTCCATCAACTATTGAAGTTATCACCATTTTTATTGACTACCACATCATCAAAAGATTTTGTATTGTAATAACCTAATAACAACCTCATATGCATTGTATATTATATTAAGAATGCTTTGTTAACTGACAATTGGTAGTTGACTTGAGTGAATGTTGAACAAAGAGAGACACACACATCCCTAATAAGAACACTTGTGGGCCTACAGTTCTCTTTTATTCCTACTTGTTGTTTGCCTCTTGTCTCATGCTGTGTGACCCATCAGAAAAAAACAACCTAACCGAAATTAGCCAAATCAGAGACTTGCCATGAACAACATGGGTCGTCTTGGCTAATCACAGCGACAGTGATCATATTTTGTTTTGGCAAACCATTCATGTATATGCACACAGACCTGTATGCAACAGTATCTATAACAGAATCAAGGCTTTGTATTTGGCCGAATAATAATCTCATCACTAGGTTTATCACACCACACTAAATCTGTTTTTAATGCAAAAATGGCTTAGAATCAAAAATTCCCTTTTATTCTTTTTGTTAAGCCTAATTCCTGGATGGTAACAGGCCATCATTGCAATATTACAATGCGATAATAGTATCCGGTTAAGCCTAATGTGCTTTGGATGATCACTTTTAATTTCATCAAATGTCAAATATTATTGAAAATGGGAATTTTTATATATATATGACCCATTTAAGGCTATTAGGCCAATATCAAGGGCCACATATAAAATGATATTGTGTTTTTAAGTATGAGAAAACCTGAATTCCCATGAGTCCCTTAGCATAACATAAATATATGGTTGACCAATTAGTAGGCAATTACTAGTGATTAGTAGATGTATTATCATAAGCTTTATAACTGTAAGATATTAAATTCTATAAAGGCAGTGTGATGAAAGAAGAATGACAGTTTAATAAAATACTTTGAGGACATGTAGGTAATTAAACAAACATCACCACATGATATTAATATTGTATATTCATGCTCAGATACACAAGTAGAATGAACCAGTGATGGTTAACCTTTTGTAATCAAATTCATGGCATGTTTAACATATCATAATACTTTTTGATAAAATCTTACAAGTTCATAATTTGGACACATGTTTCTCTCCTTTGTTATTTTAAAAATGAAGGCAAAAAGAAAACAAAGAGTTTGTTGAATAGATTTTGAGTCCATTTGCTATTGATATCCACACCGTTTTAGTGACCTTGAATGATTTTATTTTATTTTATTTGCCAGAAGGTAGCCAGGATAACACATAAAAGACACGTCTATTTCCATTGTGGTCCTGAGCATGGTGTGGGGGAACAAAGCCACTGTTCCGGCAACTATAATGTAATACCACATCATTTAAAGATTTTGTGCTGTAATTACCATCTTATAAACATTGTATATATTTTGAGAATGTTTTATTCATAGAAGATCGGTAGTTGATATGAATGAACGACGTTGAACAAAGAGAGACACAAACAATGTTGAAGAACATTTGTATATTTCCCTTTTATTTTCTGCTTGTTGTTTGCTGTTTGTCTAATGCTATGTGACCAATCAAAATAACTAGCTAACCAAAATTAGCCAAATCAGAGACTTGCCATGAACAACGTAGTTTTCTTTTGGCCAATTAGACCATTGCTGTACTCACAATATTTTGTTTTAGTCAATCTCACATGCACAGTGTTTTGCACACAGTTGATGTCAAACTAGCAGTTGATAAATAAATCCAGTCAACATGGTGCAATTACCTGCATTATGCAAAATATTAGTCAATTTATATCAATTTTGTTTGTTTACTTGATGAGAGTGAGCAGTGGTGCTTTGAAACATGTTATAAGACCGACTTATCTTATGTAAATGCGACCATAACCAGCTGAAAGATGTGGAAAGTGAAGATTTCATATAATTGTGAAGATTTCATATAATTATTCTATTAAGTTGTTTGTGTATTTAGTTCTTTCAGAGGTTGGTTTTGCAACATCACATTTCTTTGTTACTTTCGGAAATTTAAGTTGATATACAACATAACTACCACTATCCACGGTCCAAGCCTGTTCTGTTAAGGTGACTCAAGCATGATGGTTAGATCATACAGATTTTTCTAAAATTTTGCACAGGTACTCTATGGGACCCATACATTTCAAAAATGAAAAACAAAAAAAATTTACCGACTCGTTTGGTTGCCATGGTAACGGCATGTTTTGCCTGATGACTGCGTAAAAGTCATAAATTGAGTTTTTGGTTATGTACCACAGAATAAAGCATTACATGCATTTGTCACACCAAAACATCAGAAATGTCTTCCCAAGGATTTACACCAATACATTTGCCATAAATTTGAAGAAAAAGGTTAAAATACTTTTTTCTGTAAGAGCTCAAAGGGCACCAACACACTAATTAATTGCAGATTTTGCATGTATCAATTTTGGCAGTAATCAAATTTTAGGAAAACGATCATACAGATTTTTTTAAAAATTTGCCTGTATCATAAACAAGTTATTGTCAAACAAATGGCAAAAAATTAAAAAAATTCACCGAGCCATTTTTTTACTGCAGTACCATGACTGTGCCAATGTCAATTTAAATAAATAGAGACAATTTTTGACACAGTTGACTGAAATTTTTTGGATAAAGTTGAGAAGCTGAAACTTTAAAGTAGCATTGAATAGACGTTAGTGCATTCATTAGATTTCATTTAAATAGCAAATTACTGGCTGCCATGCTGTTAAAAAAAAGAGAACAGAAAATGGTAACGTCACAACTGTTTCAGGGCCTGCAGTAGTGGTGACGCTATGTTGCTAGGTAACCAGGCTGCTCAGAAGTATGTGCAGTGTACCACGGTTGACTCAAGTATGGTAGTTTGATCATACAGATTTTTTTTTTTTTTTTGCACCACCACTCTATGGGACAGGTACATTATAAAATAAAAAACAAAAAAATTTCACCGACTGGTTTGGTTGCCATGGTAACAGCATGTTTAGCCTGATGACTGCTCAGAAGTCATAAATTGAGTTTTTGGTTATGTGCCACAGCATAAAGCATTATATGATTTAATCACACAAAAACATCATGACCCTTATAATATCACATTTTTTTGTTATTTCCAGCAATTTAAGTTGATCAATATACAACATGACTACCACTATCCACTGTCTATTATAAAGCCTGTTCTGTTAAGCCGTGTCAGATCATGAATAAAGGGTATCAAGCCCTTTCACCCACACTCACCTCTAATTTCTCCAAAATAACTTTTGCCTTTGTTGGAACTGACATAAGTCATTGAACCCTCAGAGTGAAATCATATAATGATATACATGTAGTTTTGTTTTAAGAGTTCCCTGAAGCAACACTGAATCTGCCTGTAACACGAGTAGCTGTATCACATAAGAGATGGCTTCAGGAATAGTGACATTTGAATACACAGTATGAAAAGATCTCAACCAAAATGTGTCAAGCATTACAGACATTAGCTCTATGGATTTTCATTTCAGCAGAAGAAGCTACTTATACTCCATCAGAATCATACTTTTCTATATCAAATAGAGCTGGTCAAACCTCGGTTGCAACTTGATATGATTCCATTTTCTGCAAACCCATTCTCAAATGATTATCTCTATTCTCAGAATTACTTGTAAAGATAAAGTTCATATGGATCTTTTTCCATTTAATTACCAAAAATGGAGGTCGGGCCAGGATTAAACATCCGTCAACCTGATTTAATTCCATTACATAATTAGCTACTGCTTTTTCTCTCCCGATTCATATCTCACCAACCTTTCAGGGAGTGAATGACCTCATTTCTTCACTTTTAATTTAACATGCTCTAGTGGAACTTGCAGATACATCACCCTGGTGTAAATTGGTGAAAAAATAGTAAAATTTAATTGAAGTGAGCACCTAAATTCATGTAAGACACACAGCTTCAATTGGGTTAAAATTTGTCTAATTGCAAAACATTAAATATAATAGATGAAATAATAATAGATGAAATCAACATACATGTACAAGGTAGTACATAGTGAATGGATGTACACTTATTTCATCGGGCAGCAAATCTATGATCTATCCATATCCGATGATATCAATGATATGCTGGGTCACATTTTGATTTACGGTCATTTAGAGATATCATACTGTCATTACGAGGATCCAGAAGCATCATTTTTCCATTGCTGCAGATAGCTGGATGAAAACAGCACATCATCTATCAACTGACAACATGCTGAAAACACATGGAATGTCAGAATTACATTTGATCATACGTCTAAATGTTTTGAGTTACTAAAACCAATTCATATAAGTAGATTAATGGATTCAATAACTGAATTTTAGACATGAAAATTCCATTTATGGAACATTGAATAACTTCATGTAATATGCCAAGATGGATAATGCTTGAAAGTTACATTATGCTGTGCATAGGTTTCATAAAAGCCAATTCAATTTTAAAGGCTTCACATAGAACGACCGTTGTAAAAACCTGTCAACGCATACAATTGCCTTTTTAACCTACTTGCTTGTCATCGTAATTTAAAGTAAAATAAACTAAATCAGAAGGGAAAGCAGATTTTCCGGGATCAATTTAATCTCTGCACACGTCTGAACCAATTTCAGTTTAACCCAGTCACTACATAAATGTATTAGGGCCTCAAAACTCAATATTTGGAATTTTCAATACATTTTTCCGTAACCGGACATGTGGCCGCTTTACTGGGTTATGCCCCACAGTAGATGAGTAAACCCACTCTGGCCATATGCAGGCTGGGGTACCTTCATGTTATCAAGTGACAAACTAAATCTACTCAGGGGTGTTTAGTGTTTACTGGATGTCACTTTTTGGCTTCTGGCCTAAATCTTCCAAAGCCAGGAAGCCTTCCCATTGTTTTGTCATTGTCTGGTAATAAGCTGCCCGTGGTTTGACGTTATCTTAAAATTCCTTGCTGTTGTCTTGGGTCGTTAGTTAATGCTAATCAACTGCGGATTTTGTTTCAAGATCTGATGTCAACTTACGACATTAAGCTAAATTATAACAATGAATAAAGCCAACAAAGAAAAATCCTTATAAATGAGGTCCGTTCCTTACATACTATGATGTTGCTGAGACATTCTTTACTGTGTTTGTTCCAATTATGAAAAGAATTATGCATACAGTAAAACTCAAAATAAAGTAAGAACATTTTCTGTCAGAAGTCCTTTGTTTACCTATTTTTCCCTCCTTCCTCTTCTCCACCCCAAATCTGCCTTACAACCTCCTTTGACTCCCCACCACAACTTATCCCATATTAAGAACTCTAATAAGACAGCTAGCAATGTAATTGCAATTAGCAAAGAGGCACAATATCAAAGAAATCAAACGCAATGGAGGTGATGGAGTTTGAATTGGTGTTGGCTTAATGTAAATCTGCTTTAATTTTAAAGCCAATAAAGGTAGTTTAAAGTAGGTAAAGGTAGGAAGTGATTTTGGGGGAGCCAAAAGGTGTGAAAGGGTAAAGTAGTAACTGATTCTTCCTTCCTTTAGTCATACTTTATTTTTGGTTGTACTGTACTATGACGTTGTTGCGTTTTTTCCAATTATGAAAAGATGCTTTCATATATATATATCCATTAAGTAGAGAACTGGGTCTTTATAACAACAATCATCATGCAGCAAATGACATTGTGTTGGATTTGCTTTATGTACCTACATATCATATCGTGAATGCATATCTCACACTTGGGGTGTCTCCTGGATGTAAAAGCTCTTACGTCTGCTGTTACATGTATTTAGTCTAAGTGTAAAATGCTGTTTGCTGTTATGAGAATGCACAGAATTGTGTTCTTCCATTCAGTACCGTATTTCCGCGATTACAAGCCTGGGCGTTTGTTGTTTTACATGGCCTAATTGTCCCGGCGTTAACACGAGACGCTTTTTTCCCGGGAGAAAGATATAATATTACTTGTTGTAGTGATATTATTAATTTATACCATTCGACACCTCTGTCAGCCAATCATGAGCCAGTATTTCACTGCAATAAAACCCATATTCTTTGTTGTTCAGTTATCCTCCCATGGGAGAATAATAACTGAAGCTGTGAAAAACCACAGCAACAAATGACAAGTTTCAGTTTTGTCTTATGGTATAAGCCAGTTATTCACCGCGGGATCGGCAATATGTGTTTATCACAGCTCGGGCTAACGCCCTCGCTGGATAAATCACATATTGCCTCTCCCTAGGTGAATAACCTATACATATCATATCAACTGAACGTATATGTTGTCATAATAGCACTTCGACTTCATAGTAGCCTTCTCCAAGTTGCAAACTAGGCAAATGGGTAAAGGTACATGTAGAGGTAGACGTTATTTAACGTGGGTAACCAGACTAAGTCAGAGACTTATTTACAGCTGGGCCCAGGGCACCTCAAATTAATGGCTGATGCGAATGACAATGGCATGGAATGACATGATGGCCAGCCTGGGGATTGAACCCGGGTCCTTCGCTTATGAGATGAGTGCTCTCCTGACATATCGTGACAAGTATCCTCTTAAAATTGGTAACACCTGGAAAAGCTGAATACGCTTACATGTAGGTCTAGAAGATCGTATTTAGTTTTATCCAATGTTAAAAATAGGCCAGACCATTGAAAAATTTGTCATGAAAAAATGTTGAAATAAACAAAAATTAGATAAACAAAATCATGAGAGGCCTTCAGTGGAAGATAAGCCAAATACGCCATGAGGTGTCAGGCTATAGTTGAAGACTTGAAGTCAATGAATACTTAGTTTGCATCTGAAACAAATAAAAGATCTGTCTGTCTCGATCTATCTATGTGGTGGTAAAATGTACAATTTGCAATAGGGGAGACCAGGGCTGGTTGTCACAGGGGTAGGTTGTCACAGTGTGTAAAACTTAAATATCCTACTAGATTTCTATATAGCATGCAAGAGCACTGCCATACTATATGAATGGCAAAAGGGGAGTGACTTAAACCTGTCTGGTGAATATATACCTATATCATTCGAAATCTTGATGTCCTATTGGACATTTTTTTTAAATTCAGAAGTCGGGGCAGGTTGTCACACTCTCGGGGCAGGTTGTCACACTTTTGGTTATGAGCTCGGATGCAGGAAGTGGAACTCTGTAGGGCAGATCTTGACCAAGAAAAGTTATTTTGGACATATGAGGAATCCTTTACTTGCCCAGTGAAGACCTTAACAAACATGCTACTGGGTATATGAGTGCCTAAAATTAAGGCTTACCAATCAGCAGGAAAGCATTCTGATATGGAGTAGGATCTTTACGATTTTTTGGAAAATTTTACATATAAATTTGAAATCGATTTATTTAAACACATTGTAATATCTGCATACATCTTCAGTCAACAATATCATGTATAAAGCACACATTTATATTTGTGTTAGTTTTTTGGTTTAAAAGCGTGTCCTAATAGGTAACAACCAGCTCCAAAAAGTGTGACAACCTGCCCCGCCTTTTTTGTGACAACCTGCCCCGATTGATGAAAATTCCAAAAACATGTGACAAAGGCTGTTGTTATCAAAATTTTCACTATTTGTTCTAATGATGATTTAAAGAAATGTTTATATGGTAAGTGTATTAACTGTACCTTTTTCAACAACTATTTGATAGAGACTAGCACTGCATGCAAGTTGAAGGAAAAAATTACTTTTTGGTACAGGAAATTTTTAACAGACCGTGTGCCTACCAGACTGCCTTCCAGGGGTCAAGATTTTTCAAAAATACTCCAGTGGGTTATAAAAGCAATAAACAATGATTGGTTGAGCTGTGTGACTCCATAGTTTAGTGCAATAAAAAGTGTGACAACCCACCCCTGTGACAACCAGCCCCGGTCTCCCCTAATGAGAGCTTTTAGAATATGAAGAAATCAACCCGGAAATCACTTTCAATATTCCACTGCAGTCCATTTAGTATCATGCGGATTACGGGACTGATGGATATAGACAGTCTTTGGCTCTCTGCACAGAATTTGAATAATATTGGTCGATTAATAGGTTATTATGTAAGTGAAAATCAATAGGCTTTTATGGGGGCTTCTAAAAACATCATCATGAGACTAAGGCTCAAACACACAAACATGAGAAAAAACTGGACAACAAAGATAAACGTTTCATTGCAGAACTATACTGACATGATTTACATTGATGGTCATTGCTTGAAAGTGGTATTGAATCAAAAGACATGGATATTCTTTGTTTACATTGTAGTTGTAATGTAACCATGCTTTGATTGAACAGCAACTTAAGAAAATGTGCAGTTAGTAAATCAAGAAAATTGCTCTAAATGAAGGACATCATTGGAGAACACAAGGCTAAATTGTAACTGGATGTGAAAATTTGAAGATCATTGGCTTTGTATAAATTTTAAAAGGCTTCGATAAAAACAGTATAAAGGTACTTTTGAAGGGTACCCGTTGAGCTATTGCTCTAAATGCACTTTGCTGCAGAACAATTTTGGATTACTAAAAGGAATGCCCTATATTCACTAGTCCTGTCACCAAACATCTGCATCATAAATCCCCAGTGACATACACTTGTGACAGGCAATCAGGTGGTTCCATAAGTATCATGCTGGGAGGCTCAGAGATCAGACAGACTGGACAAAAAATGACAAATATGGCAGAAAGGTTGACATCAGTTGAACAAACAACTGGTCTAGAGGTAATAGATGTGTTTTTCATAATTATTGTTTTTCTTGAGGATTGGTAGTTATTTGCTGTGTGTAACTGTTTGTGGGTTGCAGTTATAGACATTGCACTGTAGTCCTCCACACAGATCTTTTTACTATGACAATGGATTTGATGACATGCTACACTCTTGCTCATAATTACACTTAAATACGGACTACTTTTCTTTTAGTATTAGGTGGTAAAAATAGTTAAGTCTGGCATTTGAATTCCATTAAGGTACACCATTGTAAACCTGGCAAATTTCTTTTTTTCACCCGCTATAGGTGTACCCGAGGTTGAAGCTATAACTTGAGTTTTCAACGGCGAAATATTCCTGTCTATGGTGGTCATTGAAAGTGATATCAATTTAATTGGACCATCTTGTGCCCCAGCACCCAGAGAATGAAGTGGTGCCCCAGCAGAATTTGCCAAAGTGGCCAATTTCTCAGGTAAGTACAAGATCTCCGCTGTATTCCATAATGACAAGGAGATTACATTTACCTGATAAAGTCTGCTTTCTCTGCCATTGGACATAATTGATGACATATGGCATTGACTGTCATCCAACATCACCATCATGAATTTATATGGGGAGACAATATATGACTCATCATAGAAAACATGTTCATACAAAGAGATGTATCACGAGGTATCATTATTCATGGAAATGCAAATTTCAAGGCAAAGTTCATTTATATCTCACCATATTAAATGATGAGTGGCCTAGATGGGCTGATGTATGACCTTTGAGGCAAGAGTACTAACTGCAGGCTGATAATAGTGATATAAGAGCACTGAAAATTAAATGTCCCACCTTGTGAAAAATGTCTTATTTTGATGATTGCAATTAAATCATAGCAACAGATGGTATTGAAAGACTTTCATGATTTTTTATAATGATAATTCCAATTTGTGCTTCTATCATCACGTTATTGTAATAACATTGTGCGAAGTAGCTGTATAATTAGGTTGCGCTAACAGTATTATGTATTCGAACACTAGTGTGAAATGAATTCAGTACTTAAGCCTCACACATCTCAAAGCCTGGAAGCAGGCAGTGAAAAAAAGAAAACACAATTTTTTTTTTTGGCTCGTGATACAGAGCTTCATCTATAATTTTAAAGCACCAATGGAAAAAATACATCAACATGTAATTGCCACGTATGCAGTACGCACGTCCTCAGATTGCTACACAACATGTCAGATTTCATGGAAAACGCATTCCACATATATCAGGATTCTGATTACATGAGTAATTTGACGCTTAATTAATATAATTGGAGCTTTGTTGCAATAAACGAACTTCATATATTTTTCAGAAGTAGTGCACAAGGCTGGCTTTCCATGTTGTATAACAGTCTCATAATTTTCCTTATGATTTACTCAGCATGGCACCATAAACATGTATATATTCTATTCCCTTCTGGGTTACACTGCAGTTTGTTCACTCCAACTGTCTCATTTGATCTCAGAGTTATTAAACTTCACCTACACATAGGTGAAGTTTCTTGTAATCGGTATTATTAAACTTCACCTACACATAGGTGAAGTTTCTTGTAATCGTAGTATTTATTATTTATTATTTATTCAAACTCATTGGAGAGCTTTCAAAAAATTCATGTACATAGCCTACAATAATCTAAGAACGCGTTTTTTAGATATTTGACCTTGACCTATTTTTCAAGGTCACAGAGCCTTTCAAAGTTGGATTTTGCAATATTTGAAATGCATGTATCTCATCTGGTTATTACCGGTTTTCATTTTCCTGCATATGGAAAGGTCCCAGACACTTTCTTCACAGTTTGACCTACTTTCATGAAAGTAGGTCAAGGTCACATTGTACAAAGTCCATTTTTATGGTTTGAGGTTGATCGCGGGATCCTTAAGTCGTAGAGTCATACCGATGGTGCCAAAACGTGCTCAAAGTCACGTGACATCTTCCCGACCCCTTATTTTTCATCGGCGGTACCGGTTCTTGAGTTACGTAACTTTAAAGTCATGCCGCGTCACCAAAACCGGTGACCTTGAGAATTTTACCTTGAAATATCGATGTTAGCTCATAACATGTCATAGTAAACCCCCCCAAACCTACACCTAATACGCCCATACTGACCTTTAAATTTGACCTTGACCTCATTTTTCAAGGTCATTCGACCCGAAAAAGTTTGAAAAGTTGCCATTTTCAACAATTTTTTTTACCATGTTATTTTTAAGATATCTGAGTGATTCACAGGTGACAGATGAATATTGACCTGTTTATTCCTAATATCTAATCATATCTTTAGTACCTCCTTCACCGGATTTATGAAAAAATTTTTAATATTGCTAACCGACAAAGGTTAAAAAAATGACACATTTCCGCGTTTTTGACAAGGAAATATTGATTGTAAAGGGTTACAATGCAGGGCTGACCCCCCTTTTTCATACATTGCCATTATGACAAACATAGGCCTATTTATTTTGACCTAGAAAATGTTTTTCAAGGTCAAACTCAAGGTCAAACATGTCAAAAATTTTTTACATTTTTGACATTTCATATTTTTTAACAAAGAAGGAATCTAGATATTGTTACAAAAATGGTAGACACACTTGCTACAATACTCTAGAGGCTTCTTGTAAATTTACAAGGTCCTCGGATTGACCTACGTTGCACAGTAAAGGTCAAAAGGTAAAAAAACGAGCAAAAAATGTATGATTTTTTTTCTCATTTCTCAAAGATAGCGTAATTTCAAACGGCCGTAGCTCCGAATCTAATTAAGATAGAGAGAATCTGAAAACAGATTCGGAAAGGCCAAATTCTCCTCTAGTTTTCATTTTTGAACATTTTGTCGTAGCTACGACGGTTAAGAAGATGGCCGGACCCTGAAAATTTCATGTTTTTTGTCGAATTTTCACAATATATTATTATTTCGACATGGAAGGAATCATCCTTTTTTGATCAACCTGCCTGGACCTATTTTTAACATCTGTTTACATAATCCTGGCAAATTACGTATGTTTTCATTGAACCGTTTTGGTTATACAGTGATTTTAAATTAAAAACTACATTTTTTCAGGTATTTCTAAAGTTCATATTACTGAATTGTACCATAATTTCAATCTGCAATAAGTCCGGTTCTAATTAAGATACAGAGAATCTGTAAACAGATTTGAAAAGGCCAAATTCTCCTCTAGTTTTTATCTTCGAACATGTTGTCGTAGCTATAACGGTTTAAAAGATCGCCGGACCCTGAAAATTTCATGTATTTCTGATGGTCAAAGAGATTACATGACCCTAAAAAATCAATGTTCTCAGAAATCGCAGAAGATGTACTGGTGGATGTACTGGTTCATGTATTGGTTCATGTATTGGTTCATGTACTGGTTCATGTACTGGTTCCTGTATGGTTCATGCACTGGTTCTTCTACTGGTTTATGTACTCGTTTTTCTGTGCATACTTGCATGTACTCAATGTACAGGAAACATTCTTGTATTCTTGTCTGTATGCATGTTACATAATTATGATTCGACCTATCGGGAGAATCATCTTGTTTTCTTTGATTTTATTATTATTAAACTTCACCTATACCATAGGTGAAGTTTCTTATTATCGGTGTTATTTTTTTTTATTATTTTTCTTTCCGAAAAATTTTCTCAAATAATTTTCAAATAATTCATGTACGTAGCCTACAATAATCTAAGAATACAATTTCAAGATAAATGACCTTGACCTATTTTTCAAGGTCATAGACCCTTTTAAAGTCCATTTTTTCAATATTTCAATTGACCATTACTCATGTAATTATTGATGAATTACAATCTCCCAATAAAGTATGTATAATAAACTTATATTACATAAACTGACCTAATTTCAAGAATGTAGGTCAAGGTCAACGTCATACAGGTCAATTTTTACTCTCAGAGGTTGTTACGCGAGATCTCTATATCAGCAACTTCCTGATTTATAGAATTCAAGCCAATTGTTGCGGTAAATGAGTGACGCAGATGAAGCGCTTTTTTTTATGATGATATAATGCTTGGTTATTGAGTTATGTGATTTTTAGTATCAACCGCGTCGTCAAAACTGGCGACCTTGATTACTTGACACTGAAATATCGATTTTAGGCCATTAAAATGTATTGTCAACCCCCCCAAATATACCCATAAAACCCCCTTAGCCACCTTCAAATTTGACCTTGACCTCATTTTTCAAGGTCAATTGACCCGTTTAAGCTAAAATTCACTTGATTTTCAAAAATTCCAACAATTATGTTTTTTCCATCATATCGGGTTCATTTTATAATGTATAATAGCCAGTAGCTGGACTGTTCAAACCCCGCAATCGGAATTGATCTATCTCTTCATGCTGATTTATAAAAAAATTCCAAATATTGCATATCGCACGACATGTAAAATTTGCCTGTTTTTGCCATATGGAGAGGTAAATATTGATCCTACATAGTTCAAATAATTAAATGACCCCCCCTAAGTCACACACTGCCAATCTGGAGAAAATATTGAATTTGACCTTGGGAGGTATTTTCAAGGTCAAAATCAAGGTCAAACATTTGACCAAATTGTGTATTTGACATATTAAATTGTTTTGAAGTAGGAAATAATAAAGGGATTTTTACAATCTTTTCACAGGTTACTTGTACAATACCCTAGAAGAAATGCACTAAATTTCAAGTCCATCGGATTGACCTACATTGCACAATAAATGTCACAATGTCAAAAAACTACTGCAAAATTGACCCTCTCATTTTCCAATTTCGCATTTGTACCCAAACTTTGACGGTCTGTATCTCCGGTTCTAATTAAGCTATAGAAAAACTGAAGGCATATTCAGAAAGCCCAGATGCTTCTCTAGTATTCATTTTCTATACATTATAACGTATCTCTGCTAGTTAAAAAGATCGCCGGACCCTGAAAAATTCATGTTTCCAGTCAAGATTTCATAATTTTACATTTTTTTGACAAAGAATTCAGTCTTCAAAAAATTTGATAATATTTGGAGATATAGTCCTAAGACATTTACAGCAGTGTGTGCAATGTCAAGTCTCTCCTTCAAACCGTTTGCCTTGGGAGCAAATTGAAGTTCAAAACTTGATATTTTCAGAGTCAATTTTTTGGTGAAATTTCATATTTTTACCATTATTTCTATCAGCTCTATCTCTGGTTCTAATAAAGCTACATGAATGATACAAGCAGTTTTGGAAAGCTCAGATTCTCCTCTTATTCTAATTGATGGACATTTTGTTCTAGCATCAACAAGTAAAAAGATCAACCCTGAAAAATTCATATTTTCCTCACCTTACCAAAAACATGTGCAATATACCTTAAATAAATATGGTAAATTGTTTTAAGTACTATTTTTATATACTATTTTACATTCTTGCTTATATGCTATTTCCATTCTTGCTTATATACTTGTTTATATACTTGTTTATATACTTGTTTATGTACTTCTTTATATAATAATTTATATACCTGTTTATATACTTGTTTATATACCTTTACATATTTACACTATTTTCAGCAACTGCCAGGTGAAGTTTTATTACCGCTAGCGGTTATCGACATCTAGTATTCAAGTTGCGTTCGTACTTTCCAAAAAAGGTCCTCGAAAAATTTTCAAAAAATTCATGAAGGAAGCCCACCATGCCCGTATGACACCCACCCGGTTTCGCCGACCTTGATTCATTTTTCAAGGTCGCAGAGCACTTTGAAGTCAGATTTTCCATAATTTTGAAATGCCCAAATCTCATCCGGTTACGCCCGGATTTCGTTTCTGTCACTTTTATTAGGTTCCACATGCTTTTTGCAAGTTACAAAGTGAGACTTCCGAAAACGCAGGTCCAGGTCCAAGATGGCTACGGCCATTTTTAGTACTAAGCGATTGTCGCACGAGATGTCAGAAACCGTAAGCCCCAGGGTTTTCAAAGTGAGGCCAAAAGCTGGCTTGGTGGCCGGGCCAGTGCTGTAAGTTATAACTGTGGTGATCCCATGTTTGGTTATGCAGTTACATAATTTTAAATATTGACCGCGTCATCAAAACCAGCAATTATCCTACGGTGCACCCCCCCCCCCCCACTTTGAATTATGCTTTTTGCTGAAACTCCTGTGGTCTAATAATGTAGAAAGCCAAAATATACCTAATTCAAGCCTTCTCTATGTTATATAAGCAACCTGCAAGCTGAAATACTTGCAGAAGACTCCATTCTAGCAGACGACACATGTCTTATGGTTTCGAGTCCCGCAGTAAACAAAAAGCTGTGCTGTGATTGGCTGACTTAATGCAGGTGAACTTTGAAGTTGAGGCTGCAGGCCAGTAAATAGCATGGAAATTGGTTAGAATGGAGTAGATTAGCATCACTATGGCTGTGACATGGACCGGATTGCCCCGGAAACAGGTCAAAACAGAAAAACCGCATATTTTTGGCGGGAAAAGCTGAAACACCGCATTGTGGGGGTGCCGGTGGCAGTTTAATGCCTTTCTGGACCCCTTCCCCCTAGAATTGCATGGTTTTGTGATTCTAGGCCTTTGCATAGGCCTATGTGGGTCCATTACGGCATTCGCATGCTAAAAGATAGGAAAATGGGCCTTCCGGTCAGAATCAACCTGAACGTACTCGGGCCAAATGTCTTGACACATTACTAATCCTCACTAGTAGAGCAGCATTTCCTGCAAAAATGATGAAAATCGCATCATTTCTGAGCACCCAAATTGCCAAAAACGTCCGTTTTTGCATTTTTCAAGAAAAAATCGCCCCGTCACAGGAAATTGATTTTGAGGGCTGAAAGTGGCTCTGAAAGATTGCTTGGAGTCGGACCCATAACCTAATACCCTTACTTTAGTTACATTGTACCAATAACACCCCGATTATAGGCGGTGAAGTTTTGTCACCGCTTCGCGGTTACCCGGTCTCTAGTTAAACTTCACCTACACATAGGTGAAGTTTCTTGTAATCGGTATTATTATTATTTATTATTATTCTTTCCGAATTTTTTCTTCGGAAAATTCTCAAAAAATTTGTATACGTAGCCTACTAAAATACAAGAGAATCATTTTGAAAAAATTGACCTTGACCTATTTTTCAAGGTCACAGGGCCTCTCAAAGTCGGATTTCGCAATATTTCAACTACATGTACCTCATCCGCTTATTACCGGTTTTCACCTTCCGGTACACGGAAAGGTCCCAGACACTTTCTACATAATCTGACCTACTTTCATGAAAGTAGGTCAAGGTCACGTTGTACAAAGTCCATTTTTATGGTTTGAGGTCTGCTCCTGTGCCTCCGAAACCGTGAGTCGTACAGACATATCGTTGATGCCAAAATGTGTCTAAACTCTCGGGACACCTGCACGGACTTTTATTTTTCATTGGCAGTACTGGTTCTTGAGTTACATAATTTTAAAGTCATACCGCGTCACCAAAATCGGTGACCTTGAGAATTTGACCTTGAAATATCGATTCTACCTGCTAACATGTCATAGTAAACCCCCCCAAATGTACATGTATACACCCCATACAGACCTTTAAATGTGACCTTGACCTCATTTTTCAAGGTCATTTGACCGAAAAAAGTTTGAAAAGGGGCCATTTTCAGGAATTTTTTTCACCATGTTTGGTTAAAGATATCAGCGTGATTTACATGTGACAGATGAACATTGGCCTGCTTATTCATAATATCTAAACATATTTTGTCTGCCTCCTTCACCGGATTTATGAAAAATTGACAAATATTGCTAACCGACAAATGTTAAAAAATGACACAATTCCGCGTTTTTGACAAGGAAATATTGATTCTACAGGGTTACAATGTATGACTGACCCCCCCTTTGTTACCTACTGCGATTCAGAATATCATATTGATTTTGACCTAGAAAATGTTTTTCAAGGTCAAACTCAAGGTCAAACATTACAAAAAATTCTACTTCTTTGACATTTGATTTTTTTACACATAGAAGAAATCAAGATATTGTTACAAAAATGGCAGACATACTTGCTACAATAGTCTAGAGGCTCCCTGTAAAATTTCAAGGTCCTCGGATTGACCTACGTTGCACAGTAAAGGTCACAAGGTCGAAAAATTAGTGAAAAATTTACGATATTTTTCCACATTTCTCAAAAAAAGCGTTAATTCAGTCGGCCGTAGCTCCGGTCCTAATTAAGTTACAGAGAATCTGAAAACAGATTTGGAAAGGCCAAATTCTCCTCTAGTTTTCATTTTCTGAACATTTTGTCGTAGCTCCGACGGTTAAAAAGATCGCCGGACCCTGAAAATTTCATGTTTTTTGTCAAATTTTCACAATATATCAATATTTTGACAAGGAAAGAATCATTCTTTTCTAATGAACCTGTCTGGACATATCTCTAACATCTGTGTACATAATCCTGCCAAATTATATATATTTCCATCTAACCGTTTCTGTTCCAGAGAGATTTTAAGTTAAAAACTACATTTTTTCAGTGACTTCTAAGGTTCGTATTTCTGAATTGTACCGTAATTTCAATCTACTGTCACTCCGGTTCTAACTAGGTTAAGGAGAATCTGAAAACAGATTTGGAAAGACCAAATTCTCCACTAGTTTTCCTTCTCTGAACACTTTTTCGTAGCTATGACGGTATAAAAGATCGCGGGACCCTGAAAATTTCATGTTTTTTGTCAAATTTTGACAATATACCAATATTTTGACAAGGAAGGAATCATCCTATTGCAATGAACCTCTCTACAACTATCAAGAACTTCTGTTAACATAGTCATGGAAAGTTATATATGTTTTCATTGAATGGTTTTGATTCTAGACCGATTTTAAGTTAAAAACCACATTTTTCAAGGAATTTCGGAAGTCTATATTAATGAATTGTACCATCATTTCAATCGATCATATCTGTACTGGACCAATGCATTGGTCCAATGCATTGGTCCAATGCATTGGTCCAATGCATTGGTCCAATGCATTGGTCCAATGCATTGGTCCAATGCATTGGTCCAATGCATTGGTCCATTGCATTGGTCCATTGCATTGGTCCATTGCATTGGTCCATTGCACTGGTAACCCTAACCCTAACCCTAACCCTAGCCCTAACCCTAACCCTAACCGCTAATAACCTTTTCACTGGCACATTGTACTGGTACATTACACTCTTACATTGTAGTGGTCTGCTGGTGCAAGTACTGGTTCATGTACTGGAGCATGTAATTGGTTCATATACTGGTTCATACACTGGTTCATATACTGGTTCATATACTGGTCCATATACTGGTCCATGTCCTGGTCCATGTACTGGTCCATGTACTGTCCATGTACTGGTCCTTGTACTGGTCCATTGCACTGGTCCATTGCACTGGTCCATTGCACTGGTCCATTGCACTGGTAACCCTAACCCTAGCTCTAACCCTAACCCTAGCCCTAACCCTAACCCTAGCCCTAACCCTAACCCTAACCCTAACCCTAGCCCCTAGCCCCATAAGTAGACTTTTTGTACATTTGCTCCTTGATACAATTCACATAGAAACGCATTACTTTCAGGACAGTCAAGGTCAAGTGGCAGATATTGGACTGTGACATGAGTAGTGCCAGTGCACTCTAGGGCGTGGGCCGTTAACCCTGAACCCTAACCCTAACCCTAACCCCTAAACCCTAATAACCTTTTCACTGGTACATTGTACTGGTACATTAAACTCTTACATTGTACTGGACTACTGGTGCAAGTACTGGTTCATGTACTGGCGCATGTACTTCATATACTGGTCAATGTACCAGTCCATGTACTGGTCCACTGTATGATACATTGTACTGGACTACTGGTGCATGTACTCAGTGGGGCATGTACTGGTCCATTGCATGGGTACATTGTACTGGTGCATGCACTGGTGCATGTCCAATGGTGCATGTAGCCTACTGGCTCATATATTGGTTTACGTATTGGTCTATGTTTTTTGCACACTTGCATGTATTGCAATGTATTACGGTAGGATTCCTGTATCATTTCCACATACTTTTTACTTGCTCATCTACCTGCGTCTATTTCGAGTTACTGGTATCACAGTAGGTGAAGTTTTGTCACCGCTCTACGGTGGCCGTCTACTAGTTATTATTCTTCCCGACAAACTTCATCGGAAAATGTTCAAAAAATTCATATACGTAGCCTACAAAAATACAAGAGACTCATTTTGAAAAAATTGACCTTGACCTATTTTTCAAGGTCACAGGGCCTTTCAAAGTCGGATTTCGCAATATTTCAAATACATGTACCTCGTCTGGTTATTACCGGTTTTCACTTTCCGGTACATGGAAATGTCCCAGACAATTTCTACACAATTTGACCTACTTTCATGAAAGTAGGTCAAGGTCACATTGTACAAAGTCCATTTTTATGGTTTGAGACCTGCCCCTGTGCCGCAAAATTGGTAAGTCGTAGAAACATACTGATGGTGCCTTTACGTGCCCGAACTCACGGTACACCTGCGGAGTCTTTATTTTTCATCGGCAGTACCGGTTCTTGAGTTACAGAACTTTAAAGTCATACCGTGTCACCAAAACGGTGACCTTGAGAATTTTATCTTGAAATATCGATGTTAGGTCATAACATGTCATAGTATACCCCCCCAAACATACACCTAGTAAGCCCAAAATGACCTTTAAATTTGACCTTGACCTCATTTTTCAAGGTCATTTGACCCAAAAAAGTTTGAAAAAGTGCCATTTTCAGCAATTTTTTTCACCATGTTCTTTTCAAGATATCACTGTGATTTACTGGTGACAGATGAAAATTGGCCTGCTTATTCATAACAACTTATCATATTTTGTCTACCTCCTTCTCCGGATTTATGAAAAATTTTCAAATACTGCTAACCGACAAATGCTAAAAAATGACACATTTCTGCATATTTGACAGGGAAATATTCATTCTACAGGGTTGCAATGCATGACTGACCCCCCCTTTGTTACCTACTGCCTTTCTGAATAGCATATTATTTTTGACGTAGAAAATGTTTTTCAAGGTCAAACTCAAGGTCAAACATGACAAAAATTTTGCAATTTTTACATTTCGTATTTTTTAACAGAGAAGGAATCAAGATATTGTTACAAAAATTGTAGACATACTTGCTACAATACTCTAGAAGCTTCCTGTAAATTTTCAAGGTCCTTGGACTGGCCTCCGTTGCACTGTAAAGGTCAAAAGGTCGAAAAACGAGCAAAAAATTTATGATTTTTTTTCACATTTCTCATAGATAGCGTCATTTCAAACGGCCGTAGCTCCGGTCCTAATTAAGATAGAGAAAATTTGAAAATAGATTTGGAAAGGCCATATTCTCCTCTAGTTTTCATTTTCTAAACATTTTGTCGTAGCTACGACGGTTAAAAAGATCGCCGGACCCTGAAAATTTCATGTTTTTTTCCGAATTTTCATAATATATCATTATTTTGACAAGGAAGGAATCATCCTTTTTTGATCAACCTGCCTGAACCTCTTTGTAACATCTGTTTACATAATCCTGGCAAATTATATATGTTTTTAGTGAACCGTTTTGGTTATACAGTGATTTTAAGTTAAAAACTACAGTTTTTCAGGTATTTCTAAAGTTCATATTCCTGAATTGTACCATAATTTCAATCTGCGATAACTCCGGTTCTAATTAAGATACAGAGAATCTGTAAACAGATTTGAAAAGGCCAAATTCTCCTCTAGTTTTCATCTTCTGAACATTTTGTCGTAGCTATGATGGTTTGAAAGATCGCCGGACTCTGAAAATTTCATGTTTTTTCCTGCAGAGCCAGCAAATACACAACACACAACAGTCCTCTCCTCTAATATAATCTCAAATCTTTTTATTCTATTCTATTCTAAATTAATATCTACATAGAACTATCTATCTGTGTATCAGTGTATCTATGTATAATGTATATATGTATATACTGTATCATTTTATATGTATCTGATGTCAATTCATTATGTGTGTCTGTTTATCAATGTATCTTAGTATTTATGGACCTATCTATGTATCTATCTATATCTATCTTTGTATTTATGGACATATCTATGTATCTATCTATATGTATCAATCTCTTTATCTGTAAGTTGATTTGCCTGTAAATGCACACAGCTATCAATGTGTTTATCCAGTGGAGTTCAGCTAATTTACCAGACATTTTGGAGGGGGGCATGGCACAGCAGGGCAGCCTTGCAAGGCAGCCAGTGGCTGGCACTGGCCAGCCAAGTCTGGCCAGCCAAATGTGCATATTGCACCTTGCCTACTCCTCCCCCCCCCTCCTGAATTTACCCAGCAATAGGCCTAAATCATACAGTGTATTGCTGCATTAGGCCTATATCAAAGTTAACCTCAATAGAACTCATTCCTTCCTTCTCCTTGCTTCCGCCTTCTTGCTTCCTTCACCTCGTTTCCTTCTTGCTTCATTCTCCTGGCTTTTTTCTCCTTGCTTTGTTCTCCTGTCTTTACCTTCTCCTCCTTCCTTCTTCTCATTCCTTTCTTCTTTCATTTTCCTTCCTTCCTTTTCCTTTTCTCTCTTGTATTCCTTTTTCTTCCTTCCTTCCTTCTTCCTTCCTTCTTCCTTCCTTTTTCGTTCCTTCTTTCTCCCTTCTTCCTTTCTTCTTGTACCCAAATATGATGTACATTAATGGTTTGGAATGATTCACTTCAATCAGATATCTAAATGTTTACATTTTCCTTTTTTTTCAGTTCTCATTGCATATTAATTACTCCAAAGCTAAAATCTCATCACCAAGAGATGCACATTTTGCAGGGCTTCAACTCAAAGAGGGGGGGGGGGGTGGAAGGGTCATTTGGGACACCACTTGCCCAGGAGGGATGATTGCCAAATCCACTACCCCCAGTCAGTCTGCTTCATTGGACTGGGAGGGAGGGTGGCAACAAGAAAGGATGTCAATTTGCCGAGAGTTTGAGAATCAGAAACCAGGGGTACAGTGGCTTGTCTGCTGATAAAATTAATGTATTTCTTAAAGATAAAACTACATGACATTAATATATACTAGGCCTGACATAAGCTTCAAAGGTTTTATTAACAGACATTTTTGCAACAAATAGATAGATAGATAGATAGATACATAAATAGATACATAGATACATAAAGGGCCGGCGCAACCATTAGGCGAACTAGGCAGCTGCCTAGGGCGCAGGGCAAAGGGGGCGCATACACTGAGGGCGGAAAAAAATAAATAAAAAGATTTAACAGACTGACAAAGAACACAAATGTGTGACAGACGACTCAAAAACCTTTAAGTGAAAACAAGCATGCAGCACAAGTCACCAAATCGCCCCCCCCCACCTACATTCTCCTACCACAGGGCTTGAATTCACTCTCTTGGTTAGGGAGCCCTGAGTTATGAGGATGCCCACCTAGCCCACTTGTCACAAAGTTCTCACAAGTGGTTAAAGAGGCATGGGGGGGAGGGTACCTTGAAGGGGGTGATGGGTCTCAGGAGAGAACATTCTGGCCACCCTGGGTGGGTGAAGCAGGGACAGAATTTCCTGTTTATATATCCTCACTTCTCATTTTAATAAGCTTGTTAAGCTTAGCTTTCCCTGACCACAAGATACATTGTTTTATGGAGTTATAACAAAAATATCCGGTGGATATTCTTAGGGCCTACCATTATTTTGTCACGAGGCCTACCTATGTGACAGACAAACACTCATTCCTGAAAGGGGGAAATGCAGTTCAAGGAAAACACCATTAAAAAAATATATATAACATAAACAGTTGCTGCACTGAAGTAGGGCTAATTTGCTAATCAATTTTAAAACCCTTTTCTTTTCATTAAAGAATGATGATAATCTCACCCCAGTCACCCAATGAAATGATCCTGCATCCTGGAAGCTGATCATTTGATCATCATTTGATCATCATTTGATCATCATTTGATCATCATTTGATCATCATTTGATCATCATTTGATCATCATTTGATTATATGATATTGTTTCAGGCTTTCTTGCTGTAAAACGTATCTGAAGTCAGCCCTACACATGCTACAATTCATAGGTGTCAGAGCAGGGGGGCCGGGGGGGGGGGGGGCGACAGCCCCCCCAGGTTGGAGGTAAGGGGGCCTGAAATATCATTCAGCCCCCCCCCCCCTCCAGGTTCAGGATGTCACAATGTTGAATTATTCAATGTTTTAAAACAAAAACAATGCCAGTCAACAGCCAAGGACTTTACACATTTATAACATGTGTTCAGGACTATGTGGCTACAAATAATGTTTCCTTTGAGCTGAAAGTGGCACTTCTAAAAGGTCCTAAACTGCAGCTGTCAACAGTCTTGATAAACCATGAACTGTTTATCCTTCTGGAAGCGATGTAGGTCCTGTTGTCACCGTGTTGAGGAGTCTGTCTCTGGTGTAGCTATTGAATAAAGGGTGCATTTACAAGTTATTTAGCTCTGCTAAACCCCCCTTAAAAATGAATCAAATATTTCACTGGATGCTGAAGGAGAAGGGCCACAGTTGATGCATCATGAGAAACAGATGTACAAAAGATAGTGTTTCATGATTCACGTTTTGAAAAAGTGATTCAGTCATGAGACAGGATCCTGGAGGCCCTCTCTGAGATAATCCTCATACGGACCTTGTCCAGAGAGAGGAGAGGACATTCAAAATACTTGCTAACATTTAATATGAAAAGGCAAAAGAGTATTGGATAGCTCCTTTTTTTTTTTCGCTAAGTGCAAAACATTTAACTTCCGGTAAATCATATTAGGCATTTACTTTGCCTATTGAATTGAATGTTCAGTTGCTGCAGAGAGGTCATTCTCATCTCTTAGCAGACTGAAGACCTACCTGAGGTCAACCATGACCCAGCTAAGACTGATCTTCAGGAAATTGCAGACATGTGTGTCTCCGTAAATTAATCTTGAATTTGTTTCTTTTGGAACTGTGGCAAAATGCAGGATGTTCCAAGTATCAAAATATGTAATAATCATGTATGTATAAATCACTTCAGCAAAGTGATATTCTGGGTGGTGTAAATTGAAGTGGGCCTATAACTGTTTTATTTTTTTCATGTCAAACTATGACCTGTCCCCCCCCCACCCCCCCCCCCCCCCCCCCCAATCCAGCCGACCTGCCAGTTCAGCCCCCCCAGGTCAGATGTTGCTCCGACGCCTATGGCTGCTACATGTTTTGTGAACATTTTTTTTTATTAGAATGGTAAAATGAACGGGGAAAAATCAAGCTTAAAAATGTTACTCTATTTCAATTTTGTGTTATTATCAGTTATTGCATTATGACATCAGATGCTCAATGATTTTTTTCTATTTTATTCAATTAAATAATGATCACTCCAGTTACAGCTAATGTATTTAATTGACACCAGAAGAGGGGGGTAGAGGGGTACCATAGCAGCCCAGAAGCTTGTCATCAAGTTATATACAAGGTTAGGTTAGAATTACTCATAGGCACAATGGTGTATCTACAAAGTGTTTTTGGGTGGGGCTAGTCCTTGTGATTAATGGGCCAGTCACATGGCTTTACTTACAACAACACAGCTGCATGGGATAAACATGTACCTAATTTTAAATAGAAATGTATCTCTAAATGAACAGGATAAAATATAAGCAATTACATATGGGCTTACATATTATCATCTGGTAATATTTTAATGATAACACTTGAAAGTTGGGTGTTTACATGTAAAATGATCATGACACTGTTATTTGAGTTTCAAATGCTCCAGAATGTATCTCAGAGCATCTAGGATTTCAAATTTCCTGGGGGAGGACCCCCAGACCCCCTCAGGAAAGGGGCGCATACCTTTATCTTGCCTAGGGTGCTGACAACCCTAGCACCGGCCCTGGATACATAGATACATGTATAGATAGAAAAAGAGAGACATATTAGCAATATGAGCATTATACCAGTTGTATTATGGAAGGGGTAAAACTGGCACCTCTTTTCCAGATGGTTCCTTTTAAAGGCAATCAAGGAGGCTAGCTCAGGAGCTGGTTAACAGTTGATAAATGGCTGAGGCTGAGATTGAACACATGTGCTCTTAAAGGATCCAATATGCAACATGGAATATACAGTAGCTACTTGTAGCTATACTACTGCCTATTAAGAGTTCATGGTCAATGAAATCACACCAGGGGGTCACAAATTCACACGAAAACGAGACGAAACTAGGTAAATCAATCAGTGACAATCAGTACACAGGCCAGTGTTCTGTGAGTTGGACTGTACTGGTTCATGTACTGGTTCATGCACTAGTTCATGTACTGGTTCATGTACTGGTTCATGTACTGGTTCATGTACTGGTTCATATACTGGTTCATGTACTGGTTCATGAACTGGTTCATGAACTGGTTCATGTGTGGTTCATGCACTGGTTCATGTACTGGTTTATGTACTGGTTTATGTACTCGTTTTTCTGTGCATGCTTGCAATGTACAGGAAACATTCTTGTATTCTTGTCTGTATGCATGTTTCATAATTATGTATGATTCCTGTGTACTTTTCCATGTACCTTTTACTTGCTCATCTACTTGTGTCTGTTCGAGTTACTGGTACCACAGTAGGTGAAGTTTTGTTACCGCTCGCGGTTACGTCTACTAGTATTCAAGTTGCGTTTGTACTTTCCAAAAAAGGTCCTCGAAAAATTTTCAAAAATTCATGAAGGAAGCCCACCATGCCCGTATGACACCCACCCGGTTTCGCCGACCTTGATTCATTTTTCAAGGTCGCAGAGCACTTTGAAGTCAGATTTTCCATACTTTTGAAATGCCCAAATCTCATCCGGTTACGCCCGGATTTCGTTTCTGTCACTTTTATTAGGTTCCACATGCTTTTTGCAAGTTACAAAGTGAGACTTCCGAAAACGCAGGTCCAGGTCCAAGATGGCTACGGCCATTTTTAGTACTAAGCGATTGTCGCACGAGATGTCAGAAACCGTAAGCCCCAGGGTTTTCAAAGTGAGGCCAAAAGCTGGCTTGGTGGCCGGGCCAGTGCTGTAAGTTATAACTGTGGTGATCCCATGTTTGGTTATGCAGTTACATAATTTCAAATATTGACCGCGTCATCAAAACCAGCAATTATCCTACGGTGCACCCCCCCCCCCCCCTTTGAATTATGCTTTTTGCTGAAACTCCTGTGGTCTAATACTGTAGAAAGCCAAAATATACCTAATTCAAGCCTTCTCTATGTTATATAAGCAACCTGCAAGCTGAAATACTTGCAGAAGACTCCATTCTAGCAGACGACACATGTCTTATGGTTTCGAGTCCCGCAGTAAACAAAAAGCTGTGCTGTGATTGGCTGACTTAATGCAGGTGAACTTTGAAGTTGAGGCTGCAGGCCAGTAAATAGCATGGAAATTGGTTAGAATGGAGTAGATTAGCATCACTATGGCTGTGACATGGACCGGGATTGCCCCGGAAACAGGTCAAAACAGAAAAACCGCATATTTTTGGCGGGAAAAGCTGAAACACCGCATTGTGGGGGTGCCGGTGGCAGTTTAATGCCTTTCTGGACCCCTTCCCCCTAGAATTGCATGGTTTTGTGATTCTAGGCCTTTGCATAGGCCTATGTGGGTCCATTACGGCATTCGCATGCTAAAAGATAGGAAAATGGGCCTTCCGGTCAGAATCAACCTGAACGTACTCGGGCCAAATGTCTTGACACATTACTAATCCTCACTAGTAGAGCAGCATTTCCTGCAAAAATGATGAAAATCGCATCATTTCTGAGCCCCCAAATTGCCAAAAACGTCCGTTTTTGCATTTTTCAAGAAAAAATCGCCCCGTCACAGGAAATTGATTTTGAGGGCTGAAAGTGGCTCTGAAAGATTGCTTGGAGTCGGACCCATAATCTAATACCCTTACTTTAGTTACATTGTACCAATAACACCCCGATTATAGGCGGTGAAGTTTTGTCACCGCTTCGCGGTTACCCGGTCTCTAGTTATTATTATTATTATGATTCGACCTATCGGGAGAATCATCTTGTTTTCTTTGATTTTATTATTATTAAACTTCACCTATACCATAGGTGAAGTTTCTTATTATCGGTGTTATTTTTTTTTATTATTTTTCTTTCCGAAAAATTTTCTCAAATAATTTTCAAATAATTCATGTACATAGCCTACAATAATCTAAGAATACAATTTCAAGATAAATGACCTTGACCTATTTTTCAAGGTCATAGACCCTTTTAAAGTCCATTTTTTCAATATTTCAATTGACCATTACTCATGTAATTACTAATGAATTACAATTTCCCAATAAAGTATGTATAATAAACTTATACTATATTAACTGACCTAATTTCAAGAATGTAGGTCAAGGTCAACATCATACAGGTCCATTTTTACTCTCAGAGGTTGTTACGCGAGATCTCTATATCAGCAACTTCCTGATTTATAGAATTCAAGCCAATTGTTGCGGTAAATGAGTGACGCAGGTGAAGCGCTTTTTTTTATGATGATATCATGCTTGGTTATTGAGTTATGTGATTTTTAGTATCAACCGCGTCGTCAAATCTGGCGACCTTGATTACTTGACACTGAAATATCGATTTTAGGCCATTAAAATGTATTGTCAACCCCCCCAAATATACCCATAAAACCCCCATAGCCACCTTCAAATTTGACCTTGACCTCATTTTTCAAGGTCAATTGACCTGTTTAAGCTAAAATTCAATCGATTTTCAAAAATTCCAACAATTATGTTTTTTCCAGCATATCGGGTTCATTTTATAATTTATAATAGCCAGTAGCTGGACTGTTTAAATCATGCAATCGGAATTGATCTATCTCTTCATGCTGATTTATAAAAAAATTCCAAATATTGCATATCGCGCGACATGTAAAATTTGCCTATTTTTGCCATATGGAAAGGTAAATATTGATCCTATGTAGTTCAAATAATTAAATGACCCCCCCTAAGTCACACACTGCCAATCTGGAGAAAATATAAATTTTGACCTTGGGAGGTATTTTCAAGGTCAAAATCAAGGTCAAACATTTGACAAAATTGGATATTTGACATATTAAATTGTTTTGAAGTAGGAAATAATAAAGGGATTTTTACAATCTTTTCACAGGTTACTTGTACAATACCCTAGAAGAAATTTATTAAATTTCAAGTCCATCGGATTGACTTACATTGCACAATAAATGTCACAAGGTCAAAAAATTACTGCAAAATTGACCCTCTCATTTTCCAATTTCGCATTTGTACCCAAACTTTGACGGTCTGTATCTCCGGTTCTAATTAAGCTATAGAAAAACTGAAAGCATATTCGGAAAGCCCATATGCTTCTCTAGTATTCATTTTCTATACATTTTAACGTATCTCTGCTAGTTAAAAAGATCGCCGGACCCTGAAAAATTCATGTTTCCAGTCAATATTTCATCATTTAACATTTTTTTGACAAAGAAGTCAGTCTTCAAAAAATTTGATAATATTTGGAGAAATAGTCCTAAGACATTTACAGTAGTGTGTGCAATGTCAAGTCTCTCCTTCAAACCGTTTGCCTTTGGGAGCAAATTGAAGTTCAAAACTTGATATTTCAGAGTCAATTTTTTGGTGAAATTTCATATTTTTACTATTATTTCTATCAGCTCTATCTCTGGTTCTAATAAAGCCAAATGAATGATACAAGCAGTTTTGGAAAGCTCAGATTCTGCTCTTATTCTAATTGATGTACATTTTGTTCTAGCATCAACAGGTAAAAAGATCAACCCTGAAAAATTCATATTTTCCTCACCTTACCAAAAACATGTGCAATATACCTTTAAAAAAATATGGTAAATTGTTTTAAGTACTATTTTATATACTATTTTACATTTTTGCTTATATGCTATTTTCATTCTTGCTTATATGCTTGTTTATATAATTTAAAATATACTTGCTTATATACCAGTTTATATACTTGTTTATATACCTTTACATATTTAGACTATTTTCAGCAACTGCTAGGTGAAGTTTTATTACCGCTAGCGGTTATCGACATCTAGTTATTATTATTATTATTATTTTTTTCTTGGCCAGTAGGTTTTTGTGCTAGAGACTTGAAACTTGGTACATATATAGTCCATGGTTAGTACTTCATTTTGGGAGAAGATGGTTGACCTTGACCTGAACTCAAGGTCACAGGTCATCTCAAAGTCGAAAATTGGAAAACTTAAAAGTGGAATAACTTTTTTAATATTACAAGAATCAATTTGAAACTTTGGAATATATATATAAACATGTATCCCAACATTTGTAACCCATAATTGTTTTTGTGCAATGAGGGTAAGGGGTAATTACCCCAATTTGACTAAAACAGGTTTGCACAGGTTTCCAGAAAAACTAAGCAAGCTAGAAACTCAGTTCTTTCACTGATAGGTAGCCTGACTAACCATTCAAGGTAAGTGATATTTTATATTTTGATTATGTGAAGGGGTAACTATGTAATGGGGTGTTGAAAATAGGGTGTTTTGCCCCAAGAGTGAAAACATTGTAAAACTTTGGTTTTAATGAAAGGATTTCAATGATAGTCTGGTAATATATTAATGGTTTCTGTATTATGTAATCCTTGTTGCCCGAAGCTTGGTAATTACCCCCCAAAAAGGGGTAAATGTCTATAACTTGTGATTGACCTGGACGATTTTCTTCAAATTTTGCACACGTTTGGGAATTTGACTCAGGCACATATTAAACGAATAAATTTAACAGTATTGCCAACATAGGGTATTTACCCTCGTAATCAATGCCAAAAGGGGTGAATATATATTTTGAGGAGTTATGTTGTTCAAAATGGAATATCAGCTGTATGTTTGGTCTACGGGTATCCGGTTGGATTTTACTGGATGAAAAGTTTCTGTTTTGGGTAATTACCCCCAAAAGGGGTAAATGTCTATAACTTGTGATTGACATGGACGATTTACTTCAAATTTTGCACACGTTTGGGATATTGACTCAGGCACATATTAAACAAATAATTTTAACAGTATTGCCAACATAGGGTATTTACCATCGTAATCAATGCCAAAAGGGGTGAATATATATTTTGAGGAGTTATGTTGTTCAAAATGGAATATCAGCTGTATGTTTGGTCTACTGCTATCCGGTTGGATTTTACTGGATGAAAACTTTCTGTTTTGGGTAATTACCCCCAAAAGGGGTAAATGACTATAACTTGTGATTGACATGGACGATTTACTTCAAATTTTGCACACGTTTGTGACATTGACTCAGACACATGCTAAAAGGAAAAAATTCACAGAATAGGGTGATTTACCCTCGTAATCAAGTTCTAAGGGGGTAAATACATATTTTGAAGAACTTGGTTGTTTAAAATGGAATATTAGTTGCACGTTTGGTCTAGGTTATTCGTATGGATGTTACGGGATGAAAAGTTTCGGTTTTTAATAATTACCCCCAAAAGGGGTAAATGACTATAACTTGTGACTGACATGGACGATTTACTTCAAATTTTGCACACGTATGGGATATTGACTCAGGCACATGTTGATAGAGAAAATGTTACAATATAGGATAATTTACCCTCGTAATCAAGGTCAAAGGGGGGTAAATACGTATTTTGAGGAATTTGGTTGTTTAAAATGGAATGTCAAGTTTATGTTGGATCTAGGCTTGTACTTAATGGATGTTACTGGATGAACAGTTTCGGTTTTAGGTAGTAACCCCCAAAAGGGGTAAATGGCTATATCTTGTGATTGACATGGACAATTTTCTTCAAATTTTGCATGGGCTAAGTGTGTCTACTTTACGACATAATATAAGTAGAAACTTCAGCTTACAGGGTCTCTACCATAATAGTCCGACATAGTCTCATATAATTTGTTTTACTCATATATTTGAGGTCGAATCATTGCCTAACCTTTTTAAAGGTTGAATACTAGTTATTAAACTTCACCTATACCATAGGTGAAGTTTCTTGTTTTCGTAATTATTTATTATTATTATTTATTATTATTCTTTCACCCTAACCTACCCTCAAAAAATTCATGAACGGAGTCTCATATGCCCTCATTACATTCCCCGAGTTTTTTTTACCCGGACCATTTTTCAAGGTCAGAGGTCACTTCAAAGTTGGACTTCAAAAAATTTCAAATGGCAATAACTTTTTCGTTTATTGCTGGATTTCATTGTTCTTTTAGAAAGTTTGTTTAAAAGTCCTTTTACATAATTTGACCCAATTTCGTGAATGTAGGTCAAGGTCAATGACCCGTATGACCACTTTTAGTGTTTTATGGTTTATTTTTATGCAATTGCACATTTTTTACTGAAAGTGGCTCAAATTGTGGCAAAATGTTGCTTGACTAACGGGACATCTGCATGTGTATTGTGGTTGCATTTCTATGGCCGAATTATGAGTTACGTAATTTTAAACATTGGTAAGTCATCAAAATTGGTGACCTTCGTCATTTCACCATGAAATATCGATTTTGGCTGATAACATGCTATAGTAAACTGCTATTCTTTTTTGCCATTCACCCCAAATTGACCTTCACATTTGACCTTGACCCAATTTTTCAAGGTCAATTGGCGAATTTCAGTGCAAAAATGTGCTATTTTCAGTGACCTTGAACACCATGCAATTTTCATATAGTTATTTTGTTTGTGACTGATTCAAGCACTCATCCAGATGTTTTTTATACGAAGAATTCATATTTCAAGATAAATCAAAATGGCTGTCATTTTTTGATTGCCTACTGCGACCTTAGTATTTCAAATACAGTTATGAAATTTGGCTCAGGTATTGGCTTGTGGGTATTGTTCACGCACGTGTGGAGAAATTCAAAATGTCTGACACAAAATGGCGGCCATTTTGGAATTGCTCACTGTTACCTCAGTATTTCACCTAGAGTTACGAAATTATGTACAGGCTTGGTACAGGTTATGGTCTGCGGGTATTGGTCAGGTAAATGTACAATATTCATGTACAATATTCAAGTACTTGTCAATGTACTTGTCAATGTACTTGTCAATGTACTTGTCAATGTACTTGTCAATGTACTTGTCAAAGTACTTGTCAATGTACTTGTCAATGCACTTGTCAATTTACTTGTCAATTTACTTGTCATGTTACTTGTCATGTTACTTTTGCATTGAAATTACTATTGAAATTACTTTTCCAAGTACTTTTCAAATTACTTTGAAATTACTTTCAAATTACGTTTCAAATTACTTTTCAAATTACTTTGGAACTCTTCAAATTATTTCTGTCATTTCGTTTTTCGTTTCGACCAATATTTCTAGGTGAAGTTTTGTTACTGCTTGCAGTTACTCATTTCTAGTTATTATTATTATTATTATTATTATTATTCTTTCACCCTAACCTACCCTCAAAAAATTCATGAACGGAGCCTCATATGCCCTCATTACATTCCCCAAGTTTTTTTGACACCGGACCATTTTTCAAGGTCAGAGGTCACTTCAAAGTTCGACTTTGAAAAATTTCAAACGTGAATAACTTTTTCAGTTATTGCTGGATTTCATTTTCCTTTTAGGTACTTGGTTCCTGATCCCTTTTGCATAATTTGACCTATTTTTATGAATGTAGGTCAAGGTCAATGTCCCCCATGGTCACTTTTAGTGTTTTATGGTTTTTTCTTATGCAATTGCACATTCTTCACTCAAAATGGCCCAAATTGTGGCATAACGTAGCTTGACTAACGGGACATCTGCAGCTGTATTGTGGTTGCATTTCTATGGCCGGATTTTGAGTTACGTAATTTTAAACATTGATATGTCATGAAAATTGGTGATCAATCTGTGATCAACATCATTTCACCATGAAATATCAATTTTGGCTAATAACATGCTATAGTAAACTAAACCTCTTTTTACCATTTACCCCAAATTGACCTTCAGATTTGACCTTGACCTCATTTTTCAAGGTCATTTTGCCGATTTCAGTGCAAAAACGTGACATTTTCAATGACTCAGTGCACCATGTATTTTCATGCAATTACTTTTTTCATGGCTGCAACAAGTACTCATTAAGATGTTTGTTAGTGGGCTGCAGTCAAATTTCCAGTACAGCCTTTCACTCGTTCAGAATATTTTTTTGAATGTAGAATCTCGTAAATGTCAAAATTGTACAGTTGCGGTCAGCAACAGCTATCATTTCCACATTTTTGCAATGTGTTGGTGTAATAATTGTAAGGAACCAGGTCAGTCTGGTAAAGTTTGTAATTTTTACCCACGGCTATGTTAACATGGCCTGGACATTGCAGAGGACAGCGACGTCCGTCCATCCATCTCTCAGTCCGGTTGTCTGTCGTTTTTGAATTGCCCACTGTGACTTTAATATTTGACTTAGAGCAATGAAATTTGGTACAGGTATTGGCCTCAGAGTATCTATCAAAAACAGGTTGAGAAATCCAAAATGGCTGACACACAAAATGGCCGCCATTCTTGAATCGCCCATTGTGACCTTAGTATTTGACTTAGAGACGTGAAATTTGGTACAGGGATTGGCCTCTAAGTATCAATCTGGAACATGTTGAGAAATCCAAAATGGCTGCCACACAAAATGGCCGCTTTTCTTTTTTTATCCACTTTGACCTTAGTATTTGACTTAGAGACATGAAATTTGGTACAGGTATTGTCCTCAGAGTATCGATCAGGAAGATGTTGAGAAATCCAAAATGGCTGGTGCACAAAATGGCTGCCATTCTTCAATCACTCACTGTGACCTTAGTATTTGACTTAGAGACGTGAAATTTGGTACAGGTATTGGCCTCTAGGTATCGATCTGGAACATTTGGAGAAATCCAAAATGGCTGCCACATAAAATGGCCGCTTTTCTTGTTTTATCCACTGTGACCTTATTATTTGACTTAGAGACATGAAATTTGCTACAGGTATTGTCCTAAGAGTATCGATCAGGAAGATGTTGAGAAATCCGAAATGGCTGCCGCACAAAATGGCCGCCATTCTTCAATCGCTGACTGTGACCTTAGTATTTGACTTAGAGACATGAAATTTGGTACAGCTATTGGGCTCTAGGTATCGACCCGGAACATGTGGAGAAATCCAAAATGGCTGACACACAAAATGGCTGCTTTTCTTGTTTCATCCACTGTGACCTTATTATTTGACTTAGAGACATGAAATTTGGTACAAGTATTGGGTTCTAGGTATCGATCTGGGACTTGTAGAGAAATCCAAAATGGCTGCCACAAAATGACCACTTTTCTTGTTTTGCCGACCTTTAGTATTTGAATTAGAGCTATGACTTTGATATTCGTGTTAGCCTGTGGGCACTGTTCACGAAGGTGCAGAGAAATTTATGAAATTTGGTAGAGGCATTGGCCTGTGGGTATGGATCAGGTGCTTTTAGTTACTTGTCAATGTACCTGTCGAAGTACTTGTCAATGCACTTGTCAATATACTTGTCAATGTACTTGTCAATTTACTTGTCAATTTATTTGTCAATTTACTTGTCAATTTATTGTCATGTTACTTGACATGTTACTTTTCAAATTACTTTTGAAATTACTTTTCCATGTACTTTTCAAATTACTTTTGAAAGTACTTTTCGAATTACCTTTCCAAGTACTTTTCAAATTACTTTTCAAATTACTTTTCATATTACTTTGGAACTTTTCAAATTACTTTTGTCATTTCGTTTTTTCGTTTTGGACCAATATTTCTAGGTGAAGTTTTGTTACTGCTTGCAGTTACTATTTCTAGTTATTATTAAACTTCACCTATACCATAGGTGAAGTTTCTTATTTTCGTAAGTATTTTTATTATTATTTTTCTTTCCGAAAAATGTTCTCGAAAAATTTTCAAATAATTTGTGTACATAGTCCTATGTAACCTAATTAAATTGTCCAATGTAACCCTATACCTCTGACCTATTTTTCAAGGTCATTGACCCCTTTGAAATAAATTTTTTCTATATTTCAATTGACCATTACTCATATATTAACTGATCAATTATAGTTTCCTAATAAACTATATATAATAGACTTATACTAAATAAACTGACCTAATTTTCAAAAGTATAGGTCAAGGTCAAGGTCATACAGGTCAATTTTTACTCTCAGAGGTTTGCGCGCCTGATCTCTATATAAGCAACTTCGAAAATTGCAGAATTCAAGCCAATTGTTACAGTAAATGACTAATCCATGGTAAGCGATCATTTTTATGATGATATCATGCTTAGTTATTTAATTATGGAATTTTTAGTGTCAACCGCGTCGTCAAAACTGGTGACCTTGATTACTTGACACTGAAATATCGATTTTAGGCCAATAAAATGTATTGTGAACCCCCCCAAATATGCCCATAAAACCTCCATAGCCACCTTCAAATTTGTCCTTAACCTCATTTTTCAAGGTCATTTGACCTGTTTAATGTTCAAATCACTCGATTTTCAAAAATTCCAACAATTATGTTATTTCCAGCATATCGGGTTCATATTTTAAATTATAATAGCCAGGAGCTATATTGTTGGAACCCTGAAATCGGAATTGATTTATCTCTTCATGCTGATTTATAAAAAAATTCCAAATACGGAATACCGCGCGACATGAAAAATTAGCCAATTTTTGCCAATTTGAGAGGTAAATATTGATCCTACATAGTTCAAATAATGAAATGACCCCCCTAAGTCATACACCGCGAATCTGTAGAAATTATAGATTTTGACCTTGAAAGGTATTTTCAAGGTCAAAATCAAGGTCAAATATTTGACAAAATTGGATATTTGAGATATTTAATTTTTTTTAAGTAGGAAATAATAAAGGGATTTTTACAGTCTTTTCACAGGTCAGTCCTGCAATACCCTAGAAGAAATGTGTAAAGTTTTAAGTCCATCGGATTGACCTACATTGCACAATAAATGTCACAAGGTCAAAAAATTACTGCAAAATTCACCCTCTCATTTTCCAATTTCGCACTTGCACCCAAACTTTGATGGTCTGTATCTCCGGTTCTAATTAAGCTACAGAAAAACTGAAAGCATATTCAGAAAGTCCAAATTCTCCTCTAGTATTCATTTTCTATACATTTTAACGTATCTCTGCTAGTTAAAAAGATCGCCGGACCCTGAAAAATACATGTTTTCGGTCAAGATTTCACCAATTTACATTTTTTTGACAAAGAAGTCAGTCTTCAAAAAATTTGATAATATTTCGAGATATAGTCCTAACATATTTACAGTATTTTGTGCTATTTTAAGTCTCTCCTTCAAACCGTTTACCTTTGGGAGCAATTTGGAGTTCAAAACTTGATATTTTCAGAGTCAATTTTTCGGTGAAATTTCATATTTTTACCATTACTTCAATCAACTCTATCTCGGGTTCTAATAAAGTCATATGAATGATACAAGCCGTTTTGGAAAAGCTCAGATTCTCCTCTTATTCTAATTTGTGTACATTTTGTTGTGTCGTGAACAGGTAAAAAGATCGGTCAACCCTGAAAAATTCATCTTTTCCTCACCTAACCGAATGACTACTCAGACTGGAACACCAGTGATTACTAAAATTTGTGCAGTAATTGCCTAAAAGATGTCAATAAACTAATTTTAAACTAAAGTAAACTAAATAAATTAAACTAAACTAAATAAACTAAGCTAAACATGCATTCACCGGAAAGGGGGGGCTGTCCGCTAGCTTCATTAACTTGTGCATTGCAATATATCACAAATAAATAAGGTACATTTTTTATGCTATTTTTTGTACCATTTTATACAATATTTTTGATACTATTTTATATTTTATTCATATAATATTTTATATATTATTTTATATCTTGCTTATATATATACTTGTTTATATACTTGTTTATATACTTGTTTATATACTTATATACATTTAGACTATTTTCACCCACTGAACTAAATAAACTAAACTAAACATGGGCATTCACTGAGCAAGCTGCTTAAACATGTACAATATACCTTCATATACTTGTTCGTATACTTGTTTATTTTTATACTTAAACATATTTAGACTATTTTCACCAACTGCTCGGTGAAGTTTTATTACCGCTAGCGGTTATCGGAATCTAGTTATTATTATTATTATTATTTTCTTGGCCAGTAGGTTTTTGTGCTAGAGACTTGAAACTTGGTACATATATAGTCCATGGTTAGTACTTCATTTTGGGAGAAGATGGTTGACCTTGACCTTGAACTCAAGGTCACAGGTCATCTCAAAGTCGAAAATTGGAAAACTTAAAAGTGGAATAACTTTTTTAATATTACAAGAATCAATTTGAAACTTTGGAATATATATATAAACATGTATCCCAACATTTGTAACCCATAATTGTTTTTGTGCAATGAGGGTAAGGGGGTAATTACCCCAATTTGACTAAAACAGGTTTGCACAGGTTTCCAGAAAAACTAAGCAAGCTAGAAACTCAGTTCTTTCACTGATAGGTAGCCTGACTAACCATTCAAGGTAAGTGATATTTTATATTTTGATTATGTGAAGGGGTAACTATGTAATGGGGTGTTGAAAATAGGGTGTTTTGCCCCAAGAGTGAAAACATTGTAAAACTTTGGTTTTAATGAAAGGATTTCAATGATAGTCTGGTAATATATTAATGGTTTCTGTATTATGTAATCCTTGTTGCCCGAAGCTTGGTAATTACCCCCCAAAAAGGGGTAAATGTCTATAACTTGTGATTGACCTGGACGATTTTCTTCAAATTTTGCACACGTTTGGGATATTGACACAGGCACATATTAAACAAATAATTTTAACAGTATTGCCAACATAGGGTATTTACCCTCGTAATCAATGCCAAAAGGGGTGAATATATATTTTGAGGAGTTATGTTGTTCAAAATGAAATATCAGCTGTATGTTTGGTCTACGGGTATCCGGTTGGATTTTACTGGATGAAAAGTTTCTGTTTTGGGTAATTACCCCCAAAAGGGGTAAATGTCTATAACTTGTGATTGACATGGACGATTTACTTCAAATTTTGCACACGTTTGGGATATTGACTCAGGCACATATTAAACAAATAATTTTAACAGTATTGCCAACATAGGGTATTTACCCTCGTAATCAATGCCAAAAGGGGTGAATATATATTTTGAGGAGTTATGTTGTTCAAAATGGAATATCAGCTGTATGTTTGGTCTACTGCTATCCGGTTGGATTTTACTGGATGAAAACTTTCTGTTTTGGGTAATTACCCCCAAAGGGGTAAATGACTATAACTTGTGATTGACATGGACGATTTACTTCAAATTTTGCACACGTTTGTGACATTGACTCAGACACATGCTAAAAGGAAAAAATTCACAGAATAGGGTGATTTACCCTCGTAATCAAGTTCTAAGGGGGTAAATACATATTTTGAAGAACTTGGTTGTTTAAAATGGAATATTAGTTGCACGTTTGGTCTAGGTTATTCGTATGGATGTTACTGGATGAAAAGTTTCGGTTTTTAATAATTACCCCCAAAAGGGGTAAATGACTATAACTTGTGACTGACATGGACGATTTACTTCAAATTTTGCACACGTATGGGATATTGACTCAGGCACATGTTAAAAGAGAAAACGTTACAGTATAGGATAATTTACCCTCGTAATCAAGGTCAAAGGGGGGTAAATACGTATTTTGAGGAATTTGGTTGTTTAAAATGGAATGTCAAGTTATGTTGGATCTAGGCTTGTACTTAATGGATGTTACTGGATGAACAGTTTCGGTTTTAGGTAGTAACCCCCAAAAGGGGTAAATGGCTATATCTTGTGATTGACATGGACAATTTTCTTCAAATTTTGCATGGGCTAAGTGTGTCTACTTTACGACATAATATAAGTAGAAACTTCAGCTTACAGGGTCTCTACCATAATAGTCCGACATAGTCTCATATAATTTGTTTTACTCATATATTTGAGGTCGAATCATTGCCTAACCTTTTTAAAGGTTGAATACTAGTTATGTCTGATTCCTGTGTTCTTTTCCATGTAGCTTTTACTTGCTTATCTACTACAAGTGCATGTCTGTTCGAGTTGCTGGTACCACAGTAGGTGAAGTTTTGTTACCGCTCGCGGTTACGTCTACTAGTTTTTCTTTTTATTCTTTCCGACAAATCTCTTCGGAAAATGTTCAAAAAATTCATATACATGGTCTACAGTGACCTTATTAAAATTTATGAATATGAGTGACCTTGACCTATTTTTCAAGGTCGCAGAGTCTTTCAAAGTCGAATTTCGCAAAACTTCAAATGCATGTAGGTCATCCGGTTATTACCGGATTTCACTTTCCTGTACATAGAAATGTCCTAGAAACTTTCTACACAGCTTGACCTACTTTCATGAAAGTAGGTCAAGGTCACATTGCACAAAGTCCGTTTTCATGGTTTGAGGTTGATCGCGGGATCTCAGAATCCGTAAGTCGTAGAGTCATACCGATGGTGCCAAAACGTGCCCAAACTCACGGGACATCTGCCCGACCCTTTATTTACCATGTGCAGTACCGGGTTCTTGAGTTCCGTAATTTTAAATTCATACCGCGTCACCAAAACCAGTGACCTTGAGAATTTTACCTTGAAATATCGATGTAAGGTCATAACATGTCATAGTAGACCCCCCCAAACATACACCTAATAAGCCCAAACTGACCTTTAAATTTGACCTTGACCTCATTTTTCGAGGTCATTTGACCCGAAAAAGTTTGAAAAGGTGCCATTTTCAGCAATTATTTTTACCATGTTATTTTTAAAATATCAGTGTGATTCATAGATGACAGATGAACATTGGCCTGTTTATTCATAATATCTAATCATATTTTAACTAGCTCCATCCCCGGATTTATGAAAAATTTTTAAATATTGCTAACCGACAAATGTTAAAAAATGACACATTTCCCCGTTCTTGACAAGGAAATATTGATTGTACAGGGTTACAATGCATGGCTGACCCCCCCTTTTTTACACAATGCCATTATGAAAATCATATTTATTTTGACCTACAAAATGTTTTTCAAGGTCAAACTCAAGGTCAAACATGACAAAATATTTTACATTTTTGACATTTCATATTTTGTAACAAAGAAGGAATCAAGATATTGTTACAAAAATGGTAGACGTACTTGCTACAATACTCTAGAGGCTTCCTGTAAATTTACAAGGTCTTCGGATTGACCTAGGTTGCACTGTAAAGGTCAAAAGGTCAAAAAACGAGCAAAAAATGTATGATTTTTTTTCACATTTCTCAAAGATAGCGTCATTTCAAACGGCCGTAGCTCCGGTCCTAAGTAAGATAGAGAGAATCTGAAAACAGATTCGGAAAGGCCAAATTCTCTTCTAGTTTTCATTTTCTGAACATTTTGTCATAGCTCCGATGGTTAAGAAGATCGCCGAACCCTGAAAATTTCATGTTTTTTGTAGAATTTTCACAATATATCATTATTTTGACATGGAAGGAATCATCCTTTTTTGATCAACCTGCCTGGACCTATTTGTAGCATCTGTTTACATAATCCTGGCAAATTATGTATGTTTTCATTGAACCGTTTTGGTTATACAGTGATTTTAAGTTAAAAACTACATTTTTTCAGGTATTTCTAAAGTTCATATTCCTGAATTGTACCATAATTTCGATCTGCGATAACTCCGGTTCTAATTAAGATACAGAGAATCTGTAAACAGATTTGAAAAGGCCAAATTCTCCTCTAGTTTTCATCTTCTGAACATTTTGTCGTAGCTATGACGGTTTAAAAGATCGCCGGACCCTGAAAATTTCATGTATTTCTGATAGTCAAAGAGATCACATGACCCTGAAAAATCGATGTTCTCAGAGATGTACTGGTGGATGTACTGTTTCATGTACTGGTGGATGAACCAGTTCATGTACCTGTTCATGTACTGGTTCATGTACTGGTTCATGTACTGGTTCATGTATGGTTCATGCTCTGGTTCATGTACTGGTTTATGTACTCGTTTTTCTGTGCATGCTTGCATGTACTTAATGTACTGGAAACATTCTTGTATTCTTGTCTGTATGCATGTTACATAATTATATGAATCCTGTGTACTTTTCCATGTACCTTTTACTTGCTCATCTACTTGTGTCTGTTCGAGTTACTGGTACCACAGTAGGTGAAGTTTTGTTACCGCTCGCGGTTACGTCCACTAGTTTCATTTGACTTTGTATGGCATTGGTAAATTGTTGTGAACAGGAACTATACTAAGCATGTTAAAAGAGCAATACGATAAACGAGATGTATTACTGTTAGTTTTTTGCAATGACAACTAATACCAGGAAATAGTCATTGTTGCTGTAGAAATTGCTCATTAAATATGATATAGCAAATTTCATATTTTCATAAACATGAATTAGGAGTATTTCCGTTGAAATGGCAAGAAAATAATGCTAAAAATTGTATTCTACTGATGCCTGATGATGTTGTCCTTCTTCTATCAACTTTTAAGTTTCAGTTGTCATAAATGCAGAAGGGGGGAGGGTTGGTCTAGTGGTAGCGTGCTGGGCTGCCAATCGCTGGGTCCAGGGTTCGAATCCAGCTCTTGCCGGGTCACCTGGGCCTATGTTGGACGGCTGTTTCAATCATCCTTCGCCTCATTGCCGTGTCCTCCCCCTGTCCTAATTAGCCTACCAATTGCATAAATACAGGACGTAAAGCCTCAATCATCCATCCATCCATCATAAATGCAGAAAGCAAATGTAAGTGTTAATTGACTTCCCGCGATACTTTTTCAGTCCATTTTTGTCCCAGGACTTCTTAAGTAAAGGTTCTATTTTTGGATTTAATGGGATTGCCAACCAACACCTTAGAGAACAAATACATTGAAACTTCTGGTCATAATTGTGCAATGTCTGGTTTCTTTCCTTTCTATATATATACGTATGTCTTAGTGGTACCTGCCAGGGAGAGCACTAGTTCAGTTTGCAGCACACTGCACTGACATGTCCTGTCATTCACCGGGTCCTAGGTTCGATACCTGCTGTGGAGGAGTCAACCAGACTTATGTTGGACAGCCATTTCAATCATCCTTTGTTTCATAGCTGAGTGTTCGTCCTGTACTACACAATCAATCGCATGAATACTGTACATAGAGCCCCAATCATCCATCAATCATATCAATATTTATTATTTGATACAACTTTTTTAAATGCATTCAACATACCTGAATAATAATATGCGTATACTGGTCAACACAGCATGAAAACAAATTTTAACCTGTAAAGCCTTTTTTTCAAAAGGATGATTCCATGCACTTCATAAAATCACCAAGTCACCAAACCATCCATATTAGCTTAGGCCTATCTGATCAGCAATAATGTTACACATACATTTTACTTATTGTACAACAAGAAAATATATTTCGAAACATTTAAATGTTTTCTAACCAAATAATATTATGTTATTCTTTTTTTGAAGTTTAAATATCCAGGAGCATGGCAGTGAAAGTGCATAACAAATCATAGGGATCTTACAGAATACCTGCAGCTATGAAATTCCCCCAGCTAGTGGTAAGTGTCTTTATGCCTAGTAAGTGTCTTTATGCCTGGTAAGTGTCTTTATGCCTGGTAAGTGTCTTTATGCCAAGACAACCAGGCTCTTGAATGTAAGGAATTTGGTGATGGAAAGCTCGGTCTTGAGGGCTCTTGACAGAAATGTAATTTGGAAAAAAGGATTTTCCAAGGCATTCTAGAAGAAATGCTGACATAGAAATAGGGCTTGGAATGTGTGCTGCAATTGTAATTGTCAACATATAGTTTGAGTTTGAGTTAATTGAAATGCAATGAAGACTATTTTTCTTAATGCAATATAATTAAATAATTATTTGGGCAGAGACCTTAAATCAATCAAGATTAAAAATATTTAGGGTTACATTGTACATCTTCATACAATATAATTTCAGAAATACGGCCTATAGATATCACCAAAACTGCAAATTAGGGATAGCACAATGATGACAAAGTAGGAAAATATGGATTGCCACAGGGAATTGATCCCAGGTGCCAGAGGTTAGTGGTGCAATGGACTACTCAATGAGTACTCATGATCTAGGCCCCGAATTTTTTCGTTAAGGTCGAATAAAGTGGTGTAAGGAGTTTGTTTGAAAAACTTTTGAATGTAAAGTTTCGTGACACGCCAAAGCAAAAGGTCAATCGCTATTTATTTTGAGGCAGAGCAAGTTTAAAGCAAGGGAAATCTGTTTCGTTGGTGGGGAAGTTAGGAGTTGATGACTCCTTAAATAAATGTAATTCAAAAAGGTGAGCAACAAGAAAAAGAAGTAGTGTAAAAGAGACACTCGGACACCTTCACAAGGATAATTGATCCGGACATGTAAGCCTTGTAAGGAACCCAAACTGAATGAGAATTAGAGGGAGGGGCATAATAGAGGAGAAACCGGTATTACCTTTGCTTAGTCAAGTACTTAATGGAAAATTAAGAATGCAGAGATATCTTAATTGACAAATAATCACCTAAACAGGCATGGAAACACCCAAAATGGTTAAAAAGACACCAGTAAAGATGTGCTTGAAATGTTAGCAAGGGCCAAGTTCTCGAATAACAAACCAATGTGTGATTTATATTATTAATCAATGATGGCACTTGTTATAAAACAAGCAATACAATGTATAGGCCTATATCAAGTTGCTTATCAATAATTAACCATCATCGCACCATCCACTTAGTCTCCCAGCGGAGCATCTGGCAAACTAAATTTACCAAATGAAACCAAGTTTAACATAGCTGAACACTCTTGACAGCCATACCCGAAGGAAGAAGACGTTACTTTCCACTAGTCCCTTCTTGTATGACCACAACTTTTGGATTTGGCAGATGGAGCTTAATCAAAGAAGATGGAATTAGATGCGTTTGAGTCTATATGATGGTATTTCTCAAATGTCAAATGTAACCATTCAAAAAGATTGTTATGCAAATGTTGAAATAAAACAAACATGGGAGAAACAAAATGGTGGGATGCCTTCAGTGACTCCTTGTGGTACAAACGTACCATTTGCAAAAGTGCGAGCTTTCAGTGGATAAACAGTCAATTCGGAAATCGCTTTCACTATTTCGCTGCAGTCCATTTAGAATATTGAAAATTACAGGACTGACTTTTTAGAATGGATGTTGCCAGTCTTTGGCTCTTTGCCTAAATTATTAAATTTCAGAAAGCAGCATTTGATTAATATCGCGCTGTTGATGTGTTATTGTCCAAGAGACAAGCAAGAGCCTTGACGAGGTCTTAAACAATAAACATCTTCGGGAGATAGACACTCAACAAATGAACATGATAGATAGCTGGACAATAAAGAAAAAGACATTCATTGCAGAAGGATAAATGATTATCATTGCTTGAAAGTAGTGTCAAATCGAATACACTGAAAGACAAATGTTTTGCATATGTTGTGCATTCAAGAAACTCATCTGTGTGCTCAATATAAGGTTCTGCCAAACACATGCTTTACATAAAATAAACCATAAAGTCTAAAGATAATGGCCTTGGGGTTCATTTGAAGGTTCAGATTTCCTCTCATCTGTCACATCCCCTACAACATCCAGAAACAATTCCTTCATTACAATGGAGGGTATCTTGAGTTCCGGTTGTTTTTCTGGGTCCAACACCTCTTTGTTTATTCCTTGTCTACCCTACCTCCCTGTAACAGGCAGCTTTCTTTGATACACCTGACAGATGAACACCTTACACTCTACAACATTAAGCTTGGTTTTCACACCAGCACCATTCCAATAGTTTCATCCCCCTCACATTCTGTAATTGGGGACACATTAAATTCAGTTGTAAAAGAATTATGTGCTTGATTTAAGGATTCATTTAAACTCAGATGAAACCCCATACATGCAAATGGTATGGGTCAACAGCAAAAACTGTGTTTATCTGAAAACTCCCCTTTGTCAGACATTTTTTAAAAATTAAAATGTTTCCCGGTACAGTGATTTATTGTTTGTGACCCTGTTTTCTGGTTTCTTACACCATGGAACCTTCATATGGACCATAACCCTCTAACATCTTGCCCTCTCAACTTATTCATAACTTTTGTCTTTCAGTGTAGCATAAATGTTCTTTGTTTTGTTTCAACCATACTTTGAATTAACAGCGACTAAAGCAAATACACATTAAATAAATGTAAAATTATGCTCTGAAAGAAGGGCTTCTCAAGCCTAAATTGCAAATGGATGTAAAAATTTGAATTATTTGAGATGGTTAAGTTGGCTTTGTATATTTATAAGGCTGCAATAAAAACAGTATACAGTGTATACACTCCTACGTCTTAAGGGTACCCGTTGAGCTATTGCTATAAATACAGTTTGCTGCAGAACCTCTATGGCTTTATGACAGGAATATCCACAATTCACAAGTCCTGTCACCCAACATCTGCATCATAATGTCCCGAGTGACATACTTGTGACAGGCAATCAGGTGGTTCCATATGTGTCATGCTGGGAGGATTGGAGATCAGACAGACTGAACAGATATGACCGAAAGGTCGACATCAGTTGTGCTAACAAACAACCTGGAGGTAGTAGACATAGAAATACATAGAACGGACATGAGGCTCTGGCAGATGAAACAACCAAATCCACCATCTGGGAACTGCCCTGTATCCTGGCACAATGTAACCTTCACCAATAACAGTGATGTCACTTATAACAATGGCATGACATCACATCATAATTAGTCTATTGTGACGTCATGTCTCAGGGCAGTTCCAATATGGCAGATTTGGTGACCTCATCTTGAGATGGCATCATACAGGCTCATGTCCGTTCTATGTATTTCTATGGTAATAGATCTATCTTTCGTATGTTTTCCTTGAGTAGCGGTTGTTATTTACTGTGCTTTATCTGACTTTAAAGTCTTTCGGTTGTAGTTATACTATAGACAGTATATTGCGGTCCTCTGAACAGATTAATTGGTCATTGGAAGTGGCGTCACAGCATTGCTGTCCCAAGAAATAGTTCCAATTTCATTGTACATTTAAAAATTTCTATTCAACATTGATGTGCATGTATACTAGATAGGAAGACCCACCTTCTCAGCATAGCTTAGAAGGATGGGAGACAAAACATAGGTTGAAAACTGTACACTTGCGACACAAGATCGCACTACAGAGACAGGACAGCCATTGGACGAGGAAGTACAAAAACATGGATTACCAAAGTGAATTGAAACCAAGTCCCAGAGACCAGCAGTACAGCGGATTACCGATGATCAAGGTCTCCGGCCCTCATTTGCATAGATCACAGCAGGAATGTACTCCGGGAGAGTTTTTACGAAAAAATGTTAGATGTGACTCTCATTAAGGTCGAGAAAAGACATGTAAGGGGTTTGTGAAAACAGGATCCTACACACTCAGTTGGGCAGTGACTGATATGGACCACATTTGACAAGTTCAGATCGCATTTATAGTGTATGGAATGTACATGCCTTTATTTAGGGTGTTATTGTGTGCATTTAAGGTACATTTCTACATTTCCATAATGCATACATTACCCGCTTAATGGCACAATGACGCCATGTCTTTGGGTGCTTTCTTATAACTTTTTAGACAGTTTTATAGACATTTTGACAGATTGACAGATAGATTGACAGATAGATTGACAGACAGACAGACAGACAGACAGATAGACAGATAGACAGAAAGACAGATAGACAGATAGACAGAAAGACAGACAGACAGACAGACAGATAGATAGATAGATAGATAGATAGATAGATAGATAGATAGATAGATAGATGGATGGATGGATGGATGGATGGATGGATGGATGGATGGATGGATGGATGGATGGATGGATGGAAGGAAGGAAGGAAGGAAGGAAGGAAGGAAGGAAGGATGGATGGATGGATGGATGGATGGATGGATGGATAGATAGGTAGATAGATAGATAGATAGATAGATAGATAGATAGATAGATAGATAGATAGATAGATAGATAGATAGATAGGTAGTTTGTTTTTAATTTTAAAGTGACACCCAGAAATGAATGTTCCCCTCCCACCTTCATTATTAAAACCTTGACTGCCCTTTGTGTAAAAACACCTCATGGAGATTAAACCAGGTGTTTCTTTCTGTTTCCAGTTTGTTGTTTTCTGTTTTTGCTCTCGCTTGATTGTTTGTTATTATCACTTATTGCTTGCAAGGATTTCATGGGAATGTCCTCAGTCTACGTTGCCTATACCAGAGTCAGACTCTGCAATCACATTCTCTAAGGAAGTAGACAAGGCCATCAGCACACTCAGAAACAGCCCCAGTTTCTTCTAGACAAAATTGTGTGAGTTCCTCAGACTGAAATGATATGGACTGCTCACAGGAGCTTGCGGAATAGCACACTATGCACTAGTCACTAGGGGCAACACATGACAGCATATGCGCTGATTTACCAAGGCTTGAAAACGAAGTGGCAATGTAACAGAGGTCCACTTGTAGACAGCCTTAAACAATCATTGCAGCTGATGAGGTGTCCACCACGAATTGCTAAAGAGAGGATCAGGCAAGGAGGATAAGCAGTTGAACTAAACAATAAAAGCGGTATTAATTTATTGAAGAGTTTTCTGGTTTCCTTTTCTTATGTTGGAAACATTATGGAACTGACATATATCCAAATTAGATGAAATTACACGCTCTTGATCATATTTTTTTATATTAAAATCTCATGCGCTCTCAGCCAATGGACTAAACCTACATATAGCTCTCAATGTCATCTATCTGATATCACAACCATAAATCTAAATGGGGGAGAGACCAGTGACGTATGTCCTGTAAAATGAATCATAATATAGAATATCTGTTCATACGATTTATCGATATTCATGGAAATGCAAATTTCAAGATAATGTTCCTTTTTAGAGCACTACATTACAACGGACGGACTTGATGAGCTTATGCAGGATCTTTTGAGGCCAAAATGGACTCTGATGTATAAATTAACACTGCAATTTCAATGACCCGTCCTCAACGAAAAATGGCAGTTTGTGTGACAGCAACAGACGGCATCAAAAAGCACTCATGATCTTTAGTGAAGCTTTTCAGGATAAGGGAACTAAGGTGGCTACTAAGAATGTCCCCTTAAATGCCTATGTTAAGATTTCTGTAATGCATTACATAATAATCACACCACAGGTTTGCTCAAGCGAAACATATGTTTGCACACATATTCAATAAGATTATAAAAAAAATTTGCATAAAACGGTTCAATTACCCACTCTTAGTGACCTCCACTAAGCCTTAATGGACATAAGTTCTTAGTAGCCAGCTAAGTTCCCTTATCCTGAAAAACTTCATTAAGTCCACTTTGTTCTTCTATCATAACTGCATTGTAATAAAATGATGTAAAGTTGCTCAATAATACAACCGTACCCATAATATATAATAATATTATGTATTCACAAATGAGTGCAAAATATATAAAAATTAAAAATCATACCTCTCAAGCCTCACAATAGGCAGTGAACATCTTCACCTAAAATTGTGGACTAATGAAAAAAAACCACATCTACATGGATGCACATGTTCTCAAATTGCTGTACAACATATCATATTTCATGGAAATGCATTTCACATATCAGCTTCTGATCTGAACAATTTGACGTCTAATTGAAGCTCTGATGCTATAAACAACGTCATATATTTTGCAGAATTAGAGCTGCCTGTACATGTGTTATCACAGTATTTAAGTTTTCTTTTATAATTTACATTGCCCTGACATCAGCATGTTCTATGGAAACTCTATTCTCTTAGAACTTGGTTAGTTTCTTCACTCCAAGACTGTCTCATTTGATCTCAGAATTACAAAGTTTGACTTCGTTTAGCATAGGAGTTGTGAACAAGAATTACATTGAGAAATACAATGAAAGTAGCTGAGACAGTAGTAGTTTTATGCAATGACTATTTATAATACTGGGAGATTATTATTGTTGCTGCAGGAACTTCCCTTTTACACGTTGCTCATAAATATGGAATACTTCAACATTCTCCATTGAAATTGACAACTTTAGCAACTTCTGCTGGAGCACATGATGGTCTGATTCAAAGGTAACTACTTCCAATGACTGCTACAGGGAAGAACAAACTGTCATTTAAAATGCATGCTGCAATATTAACCCCAGGAAAAGTTAGAGTTGCACGAAATATGGGAATTCACCGTTTTTTTTTAGGGTGAGGTGAATTCGACCAAAAATTTAACATTCTTGCAAAAAAAGTAGTTGAGGCTTTTAAAGAGTGATAAGAGAGATGTCTTGACCTTTATGATGGACCTTGCTTACATTCACACTCTGAAATTTACTTTTATTTGACACTTTTTTCTCCAAAAAAAGTATCCCATATTTATGAGCAGGAGTGAACTACAACATAGCAAATTCTATTTTATGATTGTAATTGCTATGAGAGTGTACGGCTGGGTTTACAGTGAAGCAGAGAGAAAGTGATAAAAATTATATTCTGCTTGTGCGTAATGGTCTTGTTCTTCTTCTATCATTTTTGCTGTTTCTGTTGTCGTGAGAGCTGAGAGCAAATACAAGTGTTACTTGACTTCCTGCCAGAAGTTAGTTAGCGTGTTTTGTCCAACCACTTCCAAAGAAAAAGTTGTAGTTTTTGTATTTAATGGGATTGCAAACCGACACTTTGGTGAAGAATACATTGAAACTATCGATCATAATGGCGTACAGTCACTGCACACATACTGTCTGGTTATGTTCCTTTATAGATCTCAATACAGAATTTGCTGACTGAAATTCGGCTTATATAAATTGACCTTTTCTGAAATATGTGTTTTCTCGAAGCCAATGTTTTGATCAAACAGGAAGTCATGTACAGCTGCCACATTGTTGCACCATGTGAGTGCACGTATAAAGGATTTAATGCCCCATTCATCCATACATCATATTTGTGTTTATCATATTATGCAACATCTTTAAACTTGCTCAACATACAAAACAATCGTGAGTATATATTGGTACACTTTGCATCCATGATCATGGAAGCAAATACCTAACTTGTAAGACTTGAACATCTCAGGGCCACAAGAGAAGCTGCGCAACAAATCATAGAGGATGTTGGAAATACTTGCAGCTATGAAATTTTCCAAGCTGGAAGAAACAAAGTGTCTTTATGCCCAGATCTGGGAAATCTGTTTAAGTCACAAGACAACTGGGATCTTAGATGTATGGAATTTGGTGATGGAAAGCTCGGTCTTGAGGGCTCTTGACAGAAATGTAATTTGGAAAAAGTTTGGCTGAGGAGAAGCAACAGGTTTGCAAAGGATTTGCCCAGGCTTTCTGTGAGAATTGTTGACATTGACATGTGGCTTGGAACCAGTGATGAAATTGAAGTTGTTGGCAATGTCTGACCTTGACATTGCGGACAAGATGGAAGCCCTATAGTATCATAAATGAAAATTGAACTTTTAATAATTGAATCCTCATTTGGAGACAAATATAAAATCAACTAAAAGATCCAAAATGAATACTTATATACAACACAGTCCTGTGGGATATGACCCTTTTCCTGAAAGGTCGCATAAGTCTGACTTAGCAATTGTGTCAATTTCCCTGTGATTTGCACAAATCGTTTTACTCTATATTACACAGGGTAATACCAAATGATACTCAAATGATTTTTTAAAATCATGAGATTTCCGAAACATTGCATTATGCAATATCTGAAGAAATTTCAAGTTGGTATGGCACTGATTTACCGAAATCACATCATTCCAGCATCTTGCAAAGAATGTGAAAAAAACAACAATATAATTTGGTATAGCAGTGATTTGCCCAAATCACTGAATTTCTAGTATCTTGCTACATAAGTGTGGATATTTGTTCAAATTGCTGCATTGCAAAGCACAAAGTTTTCGGCAATGTTCTTAGCAAACTGGAAAAAATGAAATGATGATCGATGGATGGATGGATGATTGGGGCTTAACATCCTGTATTTTTGCACTTGGTAGGCTAATTAGGACAGGAGGAGGGCATGGCAATGAGGTGAAGGATGATTGAAACAGCCATCCAACATAGGCCCAGGTGATGCGGCAATAGCTGGATTCAAACCCCAGACCCAGCGATTGGCAGCCCAGCATGCTACCAATAGACCAAACCTCCCCCATAATGAAGTGATAGATGGATAGATAGATAGATAGATAGATAGATATGGTAAGTGCAGCCCTCTAAGCCCAGTTCTGGGTGCTCACGAGGGTTGATTGATGACATGGGAGAGAGAGCGGGAGTCCTCAACATCTTACACATTTACCCCATGTGAGGGATCTTTTACTTACCCAGCTTAGAAACTGATACAAGGGGCCGCCAATTTAACGTCTCATCCGAACGACATCCAGCTGGGATTTTGCTCATGAAGGTTCACTGAAAATTTTGGGTTCCCCACTAGGGTCGTACTCATATAGGTAAAGACCATCAGCGGAGCAGGTGGGAGCCTTAACCACTAGGCCACCCAGCTGCTGTTGTGATGAAAGCATAGTGGAGAGCTAAAACAAATGTCCTATTCTTTTTGTGGCAGAAAAGTTGGATGTGATGTGATGATATGCTGTCTGACAAACCGCCTCAGAAGCTGCCTGCTCTGAGCGCCCTGCATGACCAAGTGTGTAGTTGCCCAAAAAGAAAGCGCCAGATTCATCCATCATCATACCAGTATTTCAGAATACTGGAGTTTGTTCTGTATGAAATAGAGGTTAATGTAATTCTGGACAACATAACTGTTCTAAATAATGGTCAAAACCAAAGGTGTGAACAATTTTTTTTGGCCTTACATAAAAAATTCATGAAGAAATACTTCACATGTTCAATCGTTTGTTTTTTGCACTACTTCCCTATTCCTTGTAACCGTCCATTATCCTGGTATAAGATAACGATAATGATAGCTTTATTGGCCATAATCTGATACAGAAAAATAAATTTTGTCACATGATATTTGACAGTGAGTACGGCCAAGATTAAAGAATTTAAAAGCAACATGGACAAAAGTACCTTGCAGACGCTTTGTGCGAGCCCTAGGGACTCTCAACTGTACCACTAGTTAACAATTCAAATTCATGAAACAATGGGCGGGATTTGAATTTCTGGACTTTCTTAGCCAGAGCCAAAGTTCTTTTCCTCTTCACCACAGTCATGGTGTTGAAACAGATGCTTGCAGATACTACAACGTCGTTCAAGGTCCTTCACCAATGCCTCTGACAACATGCCATAAGAGGCTGGACAAGCACATAATAGTGACAATGTAACAGCAGCATTGAATTACAGTCAGGCATACAATGTTAACATCAACTTTCAGTTTACATGTACTGCCAATACAATACATCTTTATCTGAGATTTTCTAATTTGACTACTAACTTGTGTTTTAAAAAAGGAGCATCTGTAATCGATCCGTATCCCCAAATGCTTATAATTATCCAAAGTCCCTACCACCTTTCTATTGTCATCTGCCAACCGTTTTCACGGCCCCTTATTATGATTCTACAATTTGTAGACATGTTTTTTTGGGACATACTCTGTATTTCTTGCTTCTATGGGATGCTGGGTTTTAACTACAAGTATTTACCGAAATTTGGCCCCCAACTATTTATATGTCATTGACCAGTGGATCAGCATTTGGACTAGGTCAGTTCATCAGATCTAGACAATTTTACAGTCCAATTTAGAACTCGGGTCCTCATTCTTACTCTTGTAATGTGGAAGGGGTGTAAGACTTGGTTGAAATAAGACTTGATCTGCCCAAAGAAATCGGTAAAACACAAGGTTTTCGTGCAGCACCAAAAAGGTAAACCATGTTACATGAACCACTTTTTGTAAATGCTTATAGTGTTCACTCTTCACCCTTCAATAGTGATGTGCACAAAATGATTATTGCAAATCAGCCAATGATAAAAATAGCACAACTCACCACGGTCTCCCCTGTTGTCAATTGCTATGACTTCATAAATATTAAATTTGCTGCATCACCCCTTGCAATTAAAAAAAAAAAGAGTGACGCCTATGTTTGGCAATCTGCAGATTCTTGTTTTCGGGACAATCACTAACTTCATACATGAAACTTCACATTGTTTATGAAACAAGTTATATGCAGAGTAAGTTTTCTCCTTATATATCCCTGTCAATGAAGACTTAATGATGAACCACTTGGTGAAGATGAATATATAGAAAATATCAAGATTTTGCTCCATGGTTCTATAATACCACTAAAGAGACCAACTGAGAAACACTGTTTTGCTCTGTTACTTCTAATTGACATAACACCTATATCTATTATTGATGACAACAGTTTATGCTAGGATTAGAGCACAATAATTATAATCATAGTTTGTTTTTAATAGTTTTCAATCTAACAATTGAGCAGGTTTGTCCTTTAAACTTAAATCAAACTTTGCAGTATAGTATCAAAATTACAAGACACAGTTTCAAGTGTTGAAACTGAAGGCTAGCTTATTGGAATTATTCATAAATTATAAGGTAAATACATTTTTTTAATAATTCATAAATATTTTTAACATAGAAAAAGACAAATTTCATATCAACTCTGTCATTTATAGGATTTAAGATTGGGCGAAATAAGAACAATCAACAAATTATGATGCAGCTTAATAATAATATGGCTTACAAATTAAGTGGATTCTTACTGTCCTTTTGAATTTATGATTTTACTACAGTAGTCAACTTTTGAAGTGGATCAAGATTTTCAATATAATTTATATTAACACAAAAAAATATCAGTAAATGATCTCAGTGCAGTATGTTGGTGTGATGTCTTGGCAATGTTTTGGCCGACAAAACTTCATGCTTCACTAATTTTTTACCCTTCAAAACGATGATTGTTTGTCACAAGTGCAAAATGGTCTGTAACACTATTAAATAAGCAATGGCGACCTTAATTGAAAACAGGTTATCATTTCTTTTGTAACTGTGCAATAAACCAGGCATTGTTTTGTTAACTCAATTGAGCTCAACTTTTGATCTGACGTTCCACATTCACGGTTTTCAAAAATCTGTGGCTTTTCCAATGGATATGAACAATTTCACCAAGCGGGGGAGCCACCGGCTGGGGCATACTTCATCAAGTGACTGGAGAAAATTTGTTTTTCAATCACATTTAGTAGATAATTAAGGACTTCTTTTTTTAACATTTTCACAGTTTAGGTTCCTTCGGTCCAATTCGACATTGTTTGAGTGACCAAGGCTCTGAAATCACCACTCTATTTTGGTGCTGCTGCAGTGTATTCACTAGTGTGTGACAAGTCATTTTTCACCTTGCTTCAAACAATCGTGTCTGGTGACCACCAAAGTCACTGAAGCCTAACAATCTCGTTCAAGCACATTACCAAGATATCAAGGTTAACATTTCACGCAAAATTATGCAGCAACAACAACTGATGTCAGAATTGCTACGATGTAAATTCTTGATCCACTTCAAAAGTTGACTACTGTATATAAGAAAAACATAAGAAATATTTTTGCAGTTTGTAGAGGGATGATCAGTGTTTTATATCCATTTTTTTGCTACCATCCTAGTTGTGTCTTTTAGGAGTCTAATCCACATGGCATTAATACTTTTCTCACAATTATTGAAAATTATGAAAAAATATTTTTTTGTGTATTGGGCAGTAATGTTAAAACTATAGCATATATATTTTTTTGTTTTGGAACGTTATTGTATCATCATCATAGTTGTGCTTTTTTAGGAGTGTAATATACATAACATTGATAATATCCCCATATTATTAATTCTTTTCTCACAATTATTGAAAATTTTTTTTTTTAATTTCAAATACCAAAGATATGCCTTTTGGGCCATTAAATGCTTTAAGAAAAATGGACTGATTAAAATCCAAAAGTAATGTGAAAAATTACATTTTTTTTTCAAAACTGCGTTATTCAGTCAATTTTGCAACAACATCTATGACAATATTTTCCGTTTACGCTTCTACATTATAACTCTTGAAACATCTTAACTCATTTGGAATTTTAACCCAATAATTTTTTTTTTTGAAAACCAAAAGAAAAAGAATAGAAAAAATAATCTTTGCTAATTTTCACACATTTCTGTCTGAAACGTCAAAATAATGCTTGCTGAATTATTTAGATTTATGGCGTATTATAGCGAAACATACATACTATGACAGAATATTCATATCCACAGCACGAGTTATCGAAATTACAGATCTAAAATGCAAGAAATTTGTTAAAATATCTATTTCCTCCAAAATTCTAGCAAACTTTCCTCTTTTTAAAAATTTTGAGAAATTTGTTCTAACTGCATTGATTCCAACATAGATTTTGATTTTGAACAGAACATTTAACTTCCAATTCAATTGCAAACCTGGACCCGATAGAAGCTGAGACATGACTTTTATTAACCCTTGCAGGCTTATTGGTTATGTAATGTATGTTACAGCCTGGAATTTTGACGCAAAAACGTAGTGGAATGCTACATTGTGACAATGGCACTTTGTGACTAATGGGCCCAATTTCACTGACCTGTTGAGACCAGTCTGATTGCTTTAGACTAGTCCCAGTTAAGAAAAACCATTTCATCAACAGGTCACATATTCATGTAAAATTATCCAATTTCCCCTGCAAAAATGTATCCCCGATTGAGACATACTTGCTACATTAAATATTTATACTTTTTTTTATAAAGTTTTTTTGGTGATGTTTGATTGAAAAAAAATTAACTTTTTGTCTTGATAAATTTGCAGAAAAAAAAATTTAATGTTGCCCATAAGCTACGGGTCTTCCTAAAGATGAGAAAAATATTCAATTTGATAACATTTTACAAAAACTGTGAAAAAAAGTTTTTAGACTTGTCTCTTTGAGACTGATGTCAAGTAAAATGTTTTGATGGCATTTCAAGCCATTCCATCAACAAATTACAGAAAAGTCCCAATTTCTTTGGGTTGGACTGCTCCTAAGCTGTTGTTTGGCATTCTTACCAAACTTTCCGATGAGAATGTTAGTTAATCCTACACTTTTGATTCTTCTTAATTTCAAAAGTAGCCAAAAGTTTGTTCTAACTCTAAACTGTGGAGAACAGAGATTGAAAAAAGGGTCTTCCTGACAAGCTTGCCTGTTGCAGTTTGCAAAGGATGGATGGATGATTGGGGCTTCATGTCCTGTATTTACACACAAGGTGGGCTAATTAAGACAGGAGGAGGACCAGCAATGAGGCAAAGGATGATTGAACCAGCTAACCAACATAGGCCAGGGTGACCCATCAAGAGTTGGTGACAGCAAACAACCATCAAGAGTTGGTGACAGCAAACAAAAGGATTATGCATCTGATTTTTACTCTAAAATCAGTTATGACAAATCAAAATTTAATGGCCTTCTCTTGATCATAACTGATCAAACAGCCTCTATGTTTCCAATGTTCAGTTTAGAGAAGGTGATACTTCATCATTTATCAGCTTAATTTGCAAGCTACAGTGGGTGACTGGAGGGTTAGTCTGGTGGTAGTTTGCCAGGTTGCCAAATGCTGGGTCCAGGATTTGAATCCAACTCTTGCTGGGTCACCTTGAATCAAAAGTGTAGGATTAACAAACATTCTCATCAGACAGTTTGGTAAGAATGCCAAACAACAGCTTAGGAGCAGTCCAATCCAAAGAAATAGGGACTTGTCTATAATTTGTTGATGAAATGGCTTGAAATGCCATCAAAAGATCTGACTTGCCATCCTGTCTACAAGTTGACTGCTATTTGCTGCCACCTGGGGTGCAAACTTTGCGAGCTCCTGTGAACGGTCAAAATAATTTCATCTCTGGAAGAAGCCAGGACTGTCTGGAAGAAACCGGGACAGTTCCATCATTTAGTGATGGTCTAGTTTATTTCCAAAAACTCTTGTGTCTAATCTGACTTTGGTTGGCTTCAATTTTTAGCAGACAGCTTGTAAATACCAAAATAAGTTAGAACTATTTTTTATCATGCAGCATGTATACATTGTAGCTCACATATAATGCCAGTATAGAGGGGGCCACTTGTGGCAGGGTCAAGACATTTTGTTGAGTGTTACCCAGCTGTTATGAAATTGTAAATTATATAGTTGCCCTGGTTAATAAATCTCCATAAAGTAACAGAATAAATACAAATGAGCATTTTCGATGTCTCAAAGCAAAAACATTGGCTTTGTACAATGTTTGGACACGTGAATAAGTGAGAGAGAATTCTTTTTGAACACTTTTCTGACCACAATTTAACATGCACTAAATGGCATATGTAGATTGAATACCATCAAACTTCTGATGTGTAATGTCATCCCTTTCACAGGCAAAGTTTATGCTTAAGTTATGAAACTTTCTTTTTGTCTCATTATTTCCAAACATTTTCATTCAATGCAGTGGACTGGATCTTTGGCAGCAACCATGCTTTGTGAAAGTAGTTTGGCGTAGTAATATGGACAGCTGTTGTGCGCCCTGATCTTGTGATCTGCCAAAAACGGATCAAATCATTGTTGACCCAATTTGATTTTCCAGGGACTGTCAGTATTCTACTGCCACTTGACAGTCCCGAACAGAGACAGCTTGCCTTCAGTCTCGAAGAGACAAGTCTGAAAAAGTTTTTTTCACAGTTTTTGTAAAATGTTATCAAATTGAATATTTCTCTCATCTTTAGGAAGAACCATGGCTTATGGGGCAACATTAAATTTTTTTTTCTGCAAATTTATCGAAAAAAATGTTAATTTTTGTCAATCAAACGTCACAAAAAAACTTTATAAAAAAAATTATAAATATTTAATGCAGCATGTATGTCTCAAGCGGGGGTACATTTTGCTGGTGGAAATTGGATAATTTTACATGAATATGTGACCTGTTGTTGAAATGGTTTTTCTGAATTTCGACTAGTCTAAAGCAATTAGACTGGTCTCAACAGGTTAGTGAAATTGGGCCCAGTAGTCACAAAGTGCCATTGTCACACAGCAGCAGTCCACTACTTTTTGTGTCAAAATTCCAGTCTGTAACATACACATGCATGGTATAAGCCTGCATGGGTTAATAAAAGTCATGTCTCAGTCTCTATTGGGTCCAGATTTGCAAGCGTAAACGGAAAAAATGTCATGGATGTTGTTGCAAAATTTACTGAATAACGCAGTTTTGAAAAAAATGTAATTTTTCACATTACTTTTGGATTTTAGTCAGTCAATTTTTCTTAAAGCATTTAATGGCCCAAAAGGCATATCTTTGATATTTGAAATTTTTTTTTTTAATTTTTAAAAAATTGTGAGAAAAGTATCAATAATATCGGGATATTATTAATGTTATGTGGATGACACTCCTAAAAAAGCACAACTACGATGATAGATACAATAACGTTCCAAAACAAAAAAATATATATGCTATAGTTTTAACATTACTGCCCAATACACAAAAAATACTTATTCATAATTTTCAATAATTGTAAGAAAAGCATTAATGCCATGTGGATTAGACTCCTAAAAGGCACAACTAGGATGATAGCAAAAAAATTCTTATGTTTTTTCTTACATAGTAAAATCATAAATTCAAAAGGACAGTAGGAATCCACTTAATTTGCAAGCAACATTATTATTAAGCTTCATCATAATTTTTTGATTGTTCTGATTTTGCCTAATCTTACATCCTATAAATGACAGAGTTGATATGAAATTTGTCGTTTTCTATGTTAAAAATATTTTATGAATTAATAAAAAAAATGTATTTACCTTATAATTTATGAATAATTCCAATAAGCTAGCCTTCAGTTTCAACACTTGAAACTGTGTCTTGTAATTTTGATACTATACTGCAAAGTTTGATTTAAGTTTAAAGGACACACCTGCTCAATTGTTAGATTGAAAACTGTTAAAAACAAACTATGATTATAATTATTGTGCTCTAATCCTAGCATAAACTGTTGTCATCAAGAATAGATATAGGTGTTATGTCAATTAGAAGTAACAGAGCAAACAGTGTTTCTCAATTGGTCTCTTTAGTGGTATTATAGAACCATGGAGCAAAATCTTGATATTTTCTATATATTCATCTTCACCAAGTGGTTCATCATTAAGTCTTCATTGACAGGGATATGTAAGGAGAAAACTTACTCTGCATATAACTTCTTTCATAAACAATGTGAAGTTTCATGTATGAAGTTAGTGATTGTCCCGGAAACAAGAATCTGCAGATTGCCAAACATAGGCGGCACTCTTTTTTTTTTAATTGCAAGGGGTGATGCAGCAAATTTAATATTTATGATGTCATAGCAATTGACAACAGGGGAGACCGTGGTGAGTTGTGCTATTTTTATCATTGGCTGATTTGCAATAATCATTTTGTGCACATCACTATTGAAGGGTGAAGAGTGAACACTATAGGCATTTACAAAAAGTGGTTCATGCAACATGGTTTTGGTGCTGCATGAAAACCTTGTGTTTTACCGATTTCTTTGGGCAGATCAAGTCTTATTTCAACCAAGTCTTACACCCCTTCCACATTACAAGAGTAGGAATGAGGACCCGAGTTCTAAATTGGACTGTAAAATTGTCTAGATCTGATGAACTGACCTAGTCCCAATGCTGATCCACTGGTCATTGACAAATAAATAGTTAGGTCCAAATTTCGGTAAATACTTGTAGTTAAAACCCAGCATCCCATAGAAGCAAGAAATACAGAGTATGTCCCAAAAAAACATGTCTACAAATTGTAGAATCATAATAAGGGGCCGTGAAAACGGTTGGCAGATGACAATAGAAAGGTGGTAGGGACTTCGGATAATTATAAGCATTTGGGGATATGGATCGATTACAGATGCCCTTTTTAAAACACAAGTTAGTAGTCAAATTAGGAAATCTCAGATAAAGATGTATTGTATTGGCAGTACATGTAAACTGAAAGTTGATGTTAACATTGTATGTTTGACTGTAATTCAATGCTGCTGTTACATTGTCACTATTATGTGCTTGTCCAGCCTCTTATGGCATGTTGTCAGAGGCACTGGTGAAGGACCTTGAACGGCGTTGTAGTATCTGCAAGCATCTGTTTCAACACCATGACTGGGCAGAAGAGGAAAAGAACTGTGGCTCTGGCTAAGAAAGTCCAGAAATTCAGATCCGACCCATTGTTTCATGAATTTGAATTGTTAACTAGTGGTACAGTTGAGAGTCCCTAGAGCTCGCACAAAGCGTCTGCAAGGTACTTTCGTCCATGTTGCTTTTAAATTCTTTAATCTTGGCCGTACTCACTGTCAAATATCATGTGACAAAATTTATTTTTCTGTATCAGATTATGGCCAATAAAGCTATCATTATCGTTATCTTATACCAGGATAACTGAGGGTTACGAGGAATAGGGAAGTAGTCCAAAAAACAAACGATTAAACATGAGAAGTATTTCTTCATGAATTTTTATGGAAAGCCAAAAGAGTCTTCAATTGATCACACCTTTGGTTTTGACCATAATTTAGAATAGTTATGTTGTCCAGAATTATATTAACCTCTATTTCATACAGGACAAACTCCAGTATTCTGAAATACTGGTATGATGATGGATGAATCTGGCGCTTTCTTTTTGGGCAACTAAACACTTGGTCATGCAGGGCGCTCAGAGCAGGCAGCTTCTGAGGCGGTTTGTCAGACAGCATATCATCACATCACATCCATCTTTTCTGCCACAAAAAGAATAGGACATTTTTTTAGCTCTTCACTATGCTTTTCATTGTGTTTTCATCACAACAGCAGCTGGGTGGCCAAGTGGTTAAGGTACCCGCCTGCTCCGCTGAAGGTCTTTACCTGCATGGGTTCGAAGTTCAAACTCCGGGTGGGGAACCCAAAATTTTCAGTGAACCTTCATGAGCAAAATCCCAGCTGGATGTCGTTCGGATGAGACGTTAAATTGGCGGCCCCTTGTATCCGTTTCTATGCTGGGCAAGTAAAAGATCCCTCACATGGGGTAAATGTGTAAGATGTTGAGGACTCCCGCTCTCTCTCCCATGTCATCAATCAACTCTCGTGAGCACCCAGAACTGGGCTTAGAGGGCTGCACTTACCATATCTATCTATCTATCTATCTATCCATCTATCACTTCATTATGGGGGAGGGTTGGTCTATTGGTAGCATGCTGGGCTGCCAATCGCTGGGTCTGGGGTTTGAATCCAGCTGTTGCCGCATCACCTGGGCCTATGTTGGATGGCCGTTTCAATCATCCTTCACCTCATTGCCATGTCCTCCTCCTGTCCTAATTAGCCTACCAAGTGCAAAAATACAGGATGTTAAGCCCCAATCATCCATCCATCCATCGATCATCATTTTATTTTTTCCAGTTTGCTAAGAACATTGCCGAAAACTTTGTGCTTTGCAATGCAGCAGTTTGAACAAATATCCACACTTATGTAGCAAGATACTAGAAATTCAGTGATTTGGGCAAATCACTGCTATACCAAATTATATTGTTGTTTTTTCACATTCTTTGCAAGATGCTGGAATGATGTGATTTCGGTAAATCAGTGCCATACCAACTTGAAATTTCTTCAGATATTGCATCATGCAATGTTTCGGAAATCTCATGATTTTAAAAAATCATTTGAGTATCATTTGGTATTACCCTGTGTAATACCGAGTAAAACGATTTGTCCAAATCGCAGGAAAATTGACACAATTGCTAAGTCAGACTTATGCGACCTTTCAGGAAAAGGGTCATATCCCACAGGACTGTGTTATACATGCAATATAATACTAGAAAGTAATTAATACCAAAAACTACAGAGACAGGACAGCCATTGGACGAGGAAGTACAAAAACATGGATTACCAGAGTGAATTGACACCAAGTCCCAAGGCAAGCAGTGCAGCGGATTACCGATGATCCAGGCCCCTTGCCCTCACATGCATAAATCACAGCAGGAATGTACTCAGGAAAAGCTTTACGGACAAATGTTAGACGTGACTCTCATTAAGGTCGAGAAACGACGTGTAAGGGGTTTGTGAAAACTGTTTGGATGCAAAGTTTCTTGACTATTTTTTTGGCTGAGCAAAATGTAAAGCTGTTTAAGTCTGATGTAGGGAGTTTGTTGATGGGGAAGTTGGGTGATGTTGACTCCTTAGCTAAATGTAATTTGGGAAGCAATGCCCAAAAAAAGGAAGTAGAGTCTAAGAGAGGCTTTCACGAGGATAATTGATACAGACATGTAGGGAACGCAAGCTAAATTAGAAAGGAGAAGGGGATTGAGGAGAAATCGAGATTTTTTTGCTCAGAAATAGGGATTGGGGAGAGGAAGAAACTGAGATTGCTTTTGCCAAGACAAATACACTCCTGCTCATAAATATGGAGTATTTTTTTGGGAAAAAAAGTGTCAAATAAAAGTGAATTTCAGAGTGTGAATGCAAGCAAGGTCCATTGTAAAGGTCAAGTCATCTTCTCTAATCACTCTTTGAAAGCCTCAATTGCATTTTTTGAAAGAATTTTTAATTTTTTGGTTGAATGTACCTGCCCCTTAAAAAACCCCCTGAATTTCCATATTTCCTGCTGCTGTCACTTCACCTGGGTTTGATGCTGTAGCATGAGTTTTGAACGGCAGCATGGTCTTCCCTTTAAAAGGTAATTGGAAGTAGTTACGATTGAATCAGACCATCATTTACTCCAGCAGAAGTTGCCAAAGTTATCAATTCTAATGGAGAATGTTGAAGTCCACATTTATGAACAACGGTGTACTTCATAGTGAGTTAAGAATCCACAGAGATTTTGAATTTATTCACAACCACTTAAATATATGGAGGATGGAGACCCCATATTGCCCATAATGTAACAAGACACTGACATAGAATTATTGGAAACATTAGCAAGGACCTAGTTCTCAAAGTGTGATTTGTATCATTCATCAATGATGGCACTTGTTTTAAAGCAAGTGATACAATCTATATATGTAGTGGCTTATCAACAATTTACCATCATCCCACCATCCACTCAGGCCATCTCCCAGATGCGCATCTGGCAAATTCATTTAATCAAAAAACCTAGGTTACAATGGTTACAACTCACACAACTAAACACTCTTGACAGTAATTCCCTGAAGAAGAAGACTCAGTTTTGCATAAGTCATTTCTGGGCATCACTGGGGTGGAAGAAGGGCAGTGGCACAACTGGGGGGTCTCAAGCAGCTGGGTGGTGTAGTGGTTAAGGTTTCCGTTTGCTCCGCTGAAGGTCTTTGCCTGCATGGGTTCGACTCCCGGTTGGGGAACCCGAAATTTTCAGTGTACCTTTATGAGCATAATTCTAGTTGGATGTCATTCGGATGAGACGTTAAATTGGCGGCCCCTTGTATCAGTGTCTGTGCTGGGCAAGTGAAAGATCCCTCACATGGGGTAAATGTGTAACATGTTGAGGACTCCTGCTCTCTCTCTCATCTCATCAATCAACCCTCGTGAGTGCCCAGAACTGGGCTTAGAGGGCTGCACTTACCATATCTATCTATCTATCTATCTATCTATCTATCTATCTATCTATCTATCTATCTATCTATCTATCTATCTATCTATCTATCAAGCAGGGGGCACCTGGGTGGCATGCGATTCTCTGGGGGTGGCACCCTTTATACTTACTGTATATTTTAGCACAAGTCAAGAAGTTCATATGGGGGACACCTGGGGAGCACAGGTCTAATACGACGGGCATGTGAAGCCACTTTCTATAGAGGTCACATTAGGTAACTACTCCAAGAATTTGATATAAGCTAATTATTGGATGGATAATAAGGCAATGGCAATTAGATCTAAAAGTATGTCTGTTCTTTCTTCATTAAAAACCTTATAAAATTATTCAACTATTTAAGCCAGATAGTGAAATAGAAAGTCTTAGTATGCCTTTTCAGAAACACATTTTAGCTAATGGTCTACTTTTTATTCGAAATGTTAAGCTTATGTTGCCATAAATGCGCATAGAAGGACCAGAAAATTCCTCTGAATGTACCAAGCAAAGTTTGCAATCTTCAAAGTATAATTACTTCCTGGAAGCGCTGTTCAGTAGATATTTTTCCAATGTCTTCTGAAGGGAAGATTCTATTTTTGTTTGTTAATGGGATCGCAAGCTGACACCTCTGTGAAAGAATACAATGATACCATGAGGCTCTAGGCTATGACGTCTTGTTGTGGTCTGCCCTATCATATTATATATATGTCTTCTTAGTGCCCAATCGTAACAGAATACAAATTTGTGTCCCAAAAATAGCTTATGAAAATATAAGATACTGATAAGACAACAAGATTTTTAAATTAAAAATCCATATATTGTCTCTAGAAAAGTCATAGATTGAAATTTCTGGATAGAATATGACACAGTGTCAGATATAAGCACAATACATACAGTGCTGCCTGTAAGTAGGCGAAATGCTTGATGTTGTGCCATTGCATCAATGCTAAACACCCTCAACCAAACTGCTTGGGAACCATGAATTTGCATCCGATGAGAGGCAAACATATTGGGTCGTAAAGGCTGATATATGTGAAGCATGTAGGATAACAATGACTGCCAATTTTCTTTGCTGTAGTCTGAGTTGGGTCAAAGTCCTTGATAAGTAATTGAACCACCCTTCCCTGTGAAATAACATTGGGCCAGTGCTTCACCCGACCACAGCAAAGAAAATTGGGTGCCATTGTTATACTACATGCCTCACATATCGGCCTTTATGACCCTATATGTTTTCCTCTCATCGGATGAGAATTTGAGCTTCTAAAAGAAGTTTGGTTAAGGAAGTTTAGCACTGATGCAATGGCACAATGTCATGCGTTTCACTTATTTACAGGCAGCACTGTAAATAGATACTCTAGTAGCTCATGGTAGTGGTGTATGCAATCATATGTCCAGAGCTAAACTCTTCAGAATTCCATTATTTATAGGTCTAGGTATGAAATTAGGTTGGTGTCACATTTCTGATAGGGGCCGAACTTTCCAAAATGGCCGCCACCATTTTTACGTTGTTTTAACATTTTTTCTCTAGATAAACGGGCCGTATCTCGAGAACCGTTGGAGATAGGAGGTTGTGTGACCACTCAAAATTTGCAGCATGGCAATGTTATAGGGAGTAGTTAATACATCTTTATATCAAAATATCAATAGTTTTTAAGAAAATTGCAAAATACTGATTTTATTAATTTTTCATAATTAATAATGTCCGTAAAAGCTGATAAATTAACTTTTTTCATGACAAACATTGATTCAGCACCAGTACAATACAAAGATAAGTCATTGTGAATTCTATAAACATACATTGGACATCTCTAATTTATTATTAGGCATCAAAATAACCTTAAAATTACAGTAAAAAATGGAATAACACATGTTTTCTATGAATATATCTAACATTCAAAGGTAGCAGACAAATCTAGTTGTACGGTGTTTTAAAATGTATCTTTTTTGCAGTATAAAATTCAACAAATTTAATGTTCTTTTGTTTGCATGTGCAGGATTTGGCTCTGCACCATAGTGTGGGGCATTTTCATTATTGGTGGGGGCAGGTCATCGGGTCTGCATGATACTGGCTGTATCACTGGTCTTAGACCAAATAGTTTTTCTTCATGAACCATAGGCCTATTGCAGTGGATCTGGGTTAGTGGTGGGAGGACTGGTAGCTTACTGCCATATCTTGCACTGCAGATATGACCTCTTTATTGGTGGGATGCAAAATGAGTAATTAAATCTGCACACATATTATTCTATCACATTTTGGTACATTTCCATCCAGGAATTATGCTTCTAATTTGAGAAATTGTTTCTGCCGAAAGGCTTATCATTAAATGATGCCACAAAGATCCCTCAACCTTGGGATTCCCCAACCAGGGAACCCCCAATGTAAATGACCAAATATAGACATACAAGTGGATACATTGACTTTGATTAGATTGGATCTCATCGCTTAGATAAACCTGGACTGGATTGCATAGAATAAATTGGATTAGTTTGGGTTGCATGAGACTAGCTTGGATTGGATTCAATGGGTTATTGGAAGGGATTGGATCAGATTGGATTGTGCAGATTGAATATTACAATTTTGACTGGACTGGATAGGATTGGATTAGATTGAACTTGCTTAGATTAGATTGGCTTAGATTAGCTTAGATTGGACTAAACTGAATTAGATTTGATTGAAGTGGATTACATGTAGCTTAGATTGAGTTATATTGAGTTAGATTAGATTGGCTTAGATTGGATAAAATAAAATTGGATTGATTGGATTACTTTGGATTTGATAACCTTTAAAAAAAAGACCTTATCACATTTGTTGAGAATGGCCCTGCCCTAGACCAATCAGATGCAAGTTAGTTGGTGAGTATGGTAATTAGAAATCAGAAGAGGCTGGTATTTGAGAGTCTGTGACTGCCCAATTGTCTCCCCTAAGCAAATAGGTTCTTTTGTTCAGAGATAACTCATCCCGTGGGAATGTCTCAAAAGTGACTGATGACTGGCCATCCAATCAAAATGTTTTGATCTCAAATTTTCCCATGGATTATGAAAATATGTTAATCTTTACTGTCTGGCCTGAGTCTATTTTCCTGAGTGGATTCGATTGGACTTAATCAGATTGGATTCACTAGGATTGGATTGGACTAGATTGGAATGCCAATGGAATGGATGAGACTAATTGTGATTGAATTAAATTTAATTGGATGGAATTAGATTGGGTGGGTATTGATTGAATGGGATTGGATTGGACTGGCAGGAATTGGCTTGGATGGGATTGGATTTGGCTAGATTGGACTATGTTAGGTTGGGCTAGGTTAGATTGGATTCAGCAAGAGTTGCTTGATTAAACCCCGCGATTGGCTGTCTAGCGCGCTACCACTAGACAAATCCTTCCCCTAGATAGATAGATATTTAGATAGATGGTGATGTTTATAAACAGATACACGGAAAAACAAACTAGGGGAGTCCTGCTTGAAAGTGCCTTGGGCATGTACTGTTATGCTCTTCTTGAAGTTGAGCAGCATACCAAATGGTAGTGGTACTGCTCTCACCTGTAGGGGAAAGTAGGGAGAAGTGGGCCACTTTTTGCATTTCACCTTTTCATGACTACAGTATTGAAGCCCAGTGTCTGTATTTCCTTTTAGAATGGAGTTTTGGTATATTAAAACTTATATCTTGTGTGCAAGACTTTCAGTCCATGATATTTTTTTGCGAAATGGGGTAGTTAATTTTTATGACCAAGTGGCCCAGTTCTCCCTCTGGTAGGGAGAAGTGGGCCACAGGGTGGAGAAGTGGGCCATCTGTTTAGTTATTTACTGAGAAATAGAAGAATAGAGTTTTACTCTTCAACTGAGCCAGCAATGAATTCAATGAATCCAACAGCATTATTCTGATACACATTTTTTAAATTCTTGTTGCCATGGACACCATTTGGGACATAGCAAAGTGAAAAGACAATTTGGCCAGACAAGCAATTTTCTTAAAATGGATAATATGATATTTTAAGCTTTTAATTCGTGTATTCAGTGACAATAAGCCCAGAAATACCAAACCTACCATGGTTTTATGATTTTTCAAGTTCTCCGAAATTACAATGAATAAAACCATGTTTGTGGTACACGAAGGGAGAAGTGGGCCACCTGGCCCACTTCTCCCTCTGCAAGGTGGCCCACTTCTCCCTCCAGCACATTTTCAGAAAAAGTGACTGCCATTTTTTCCTAAATGCATACAATGCCTCAACAATAACCTGATAAAACTCTGATTTTACAGAGATTATAGCAACCCTTTCATTTCCAATCTATCCCCGATCTCATCATACATATAAATTTTTTTATATAAAACAGAAATTTTACTCAAAGGCACCGAAAAATTACAATTTAAGTTTTTCAAAAAATGGAATAAGTTATCTCCTTCCTGGCTTCAATATCACTCTTGGGTATCACACTGAAGCCATGGCACTCAAACCCAGGGATATCCCAATGCTATATTAAGCGTGAAGCATGGTGGCCCACTTCTCCCTACGGCCCACTTCTCCCTACTTTCCCCTACTCATCATGTGTGATGCAGACTGTTTTCTTTATGGCCTACAAAAGAAACATTTCTTCTTTGGTGACCAGTGCAGGAAGTAGCTCACCATCCGCAAAGCCCTGGGGTAAGGAAAGATTGCATTCAAGCCTGATAGCTTTGGCCCCACTTTGCTGGTCATGTCACAACTGCTTAGTGCATAAATTGCTGGGAGGTACATGTAAGACACCAAGTCGCTGTCCAGTTGATCAACCAGAATGTAAAGTGAACAATTTTTTTTTTGGGTAACCTCCAGCTTCAAATAAAACTTCTGTAGTTTACAGGATTTGCTTGAGTGGTCAATGAGTTTAATCAAGACATCAGTATAAGGTGAAACCACTAAAACTGATTGAAGCCCGTTTCACAACATGATTGTCTATCAGCATTGCACTGGATTAGTACCAATGAGAGCAGTATCAAAAATCAAAGGTTGAGCTTGATTTTAAACTGTGTGTATGCTGTTCAACATCAATGGAAAAGCATATATAAATAGGGCACATCCACAGTGCAAGATATGGCACCAACCTGCCAGTCCTCTAGGCACTAACACATATCCACTGCAAAAGGGTTAATTAGGAAACACTGTTTGGTCAAAGACCAGTGATACTGCCGGTATCATGCTGGCCCGATGACCTGCCCCCACCATGCAGATAAAAAAAACATCAAATTTGTAGCATTCTGTAACAAGGATAAGTGTAAACATCCAAATAGATAACCAAAATGGTCTGTGAGGTTCAAATATTAGATATATTCACGGAAAAGATGTCTTATTCTAATTTTACCTGACCTTTAAGGTTATTTTTAGGCCTAACAATAAATCACAGGTGGCCAATGTATGTATGTAGAATTAATAAAGACTTATCTTTGTATTGTACTGGTGGTGTAGCAGTGTTTGTTATGAAAACAATTAATTTTTCAGCTTTTACTGACATTTTTGATTACGAAAAATTAATAAAATCAGTTTTTTGCAATTTTCTTAAAAACTATTGATATTTTGATATAAAGATGTATTAACTACTCCCTATAACATTGCCATGCTGCAAATTTTGAGTGGTCACACAACCTCCTATCTCCAACGGTTCTCGAGATACGGCCCGTTTATCTTGAGAAAAAATGTTAAAACAACGTAAAAATGGTGGCGGCCATTTTGGAAAGTTCGGCCCCTATCAGAAAAGTGACACCAACCTAATTTCATACCTAGACCTATAAATAATGGAATTCTGAAGAGTTTAGCTCTGGACATATGATTGCGTACACCACTACCATGAGCTACTCTAGTAAGACAGGTTTTTCAATGTTGTTAAATTTGTGGACATTTTACCTTTTACAAAATTATTTCAAAATATGGAACCCCAAAAGGAGCAAATGTTCATGAGGTTCATCACTTGAAAAGCGTATTCAAACAAAGTAAAAAAAACCGTCAAGGAATCCCGGATCGTCAATAAAGAAAGAACAAAACGGTTGTAAGGAAGTCTTTGATGTGTTACAATGTCTGTTTCCAAAAAAAAAGAGTCATGGTCTCTCTATGTAGAGTTTGGAATATTGTCATTACTGTAGCAGACTTGACCGTCTTGGACTTCTACACATGTACATACCAGTACCACTACCTGTCCAGTATCTGGAAAACTTGTACAGGATTTGTTAGCACCAGAATTGCTTGGTACAGATGACTGACCAAAAAAAATGAAAGTGAAGTTTTTCGCTTTTTCACACACTTTTTCTTCCTTATCTTTGGCAATATTTAACGTGGAAATAGCATTAATGAAAAACCTCCAATCCTTATAGTTTTTAGCTATTACGATGATACACAAGCCTGGTATTTGTATCTGCTGGGAAGAAGAAGTTATTGTCGTTTTCATAGCTATGTGTTTTTTGAAAACTTCGTTTTGCAGTCAAACTGTGACATCATCGGGTATCTGTCAATGTGATTGGTCTAATCTTCAATCTGTGACATATCAGTTCAGAGTTTGACATCACAGTTAATGACAAAGGAATTTAAAACTGTCAGGCAATGTTACTATTTGTGTACAACCACAACAAACAACGCATGTATAAGCTGAGAGTTGCACCTCATTGTTTTCCAAACAAAATGTGTTGCTGTTTTTCACAATACACCATTCATCACAATTTTAAACAACTTTTTTTGTCAGTAATGCAACTCTCCTTTGAGGCTTAGTAGTCTGTTTGGTTCAGTTACAGTGCATAGTGAAACATACATCATCCATTTGTCACTGCATTTTGTCAGTTTCCTGAAATCTGTGCTTGTAATAAACAAAATCATTTAACTAAATCTCTGACATCACAGTTTTGGAATGAAGCGAACTGCAAACTTGAAAAACACGTAGCTATGAAAACGATAATAAATTCAGGGAGTGTCAACTCCTATCTGAAAGCTTTTGGGTATTACCAGGATGAGTTCTAACTGACAAGCCTCAAGCCTGCAGCATCAGGTGTCCTCACTGTCCCGGCCTGGACATTTTTATCGCTCGCTTTTTTTATGAATACTTGAATTCCGTGCAAAACAAATTGTTCTAATGTGCTGCTTGACTATGTTTCAACAAAATGACACAACATTTATAAGTGGTGCCAAAAACAAAGCACAATGTTTTTTCGCTGTTGGCGTGTGACCAATAATTAGTGCACCCTTTCTTTTTAATTGATTGTTAAGATAATTTATGACATTCTAAAAGCTGTCACAGTTTAAGAACAGCAGCACAACTGCCTACACGACGCATGCACATGTTTAAAATAAGGCAAGCATGGGATATCAAGGGGCCTATAAATAAATGACCATCATCACACCATGCATTTAAGACCATCTACCCAATGGGTTCCCGGCAAACTCAATTTACAAGTAAAGCCAGGTTGCAAGTGTGACATCTGACACCACTGAACACTCTTGACAGCAATCCCCAAGGAAGCCTGAGCTTTTACAGTAGATGAAAAACCAGTGCTCACAGAATTGGACTAAAATATTCCTTGAGAGGTCATAGCCCTATCCATGTCATGTAAATGGCTTCATTTAGAGTTTCAGGTGGTTGGGTTTCTATGCCATAGGCCTCCAATTATATTTTAGCTTTCAAATCCCATGTCTGCTTCAGTCATTATCACAAGAAGGAAGCTACAAGACCAAGACATTGGCCTTTGCTTGCATTTCCAATATCTATATATATCAGTGTCTTATAAACTATCTAAAGGTTGTCCGTATTTAAGTGTTTGTAAATAAAATCAATTAATGCTTCAGAAAATCTACATGGGTTCTAACCCACAACAAGTAGTTACCTTAGCAATCTCAGTTTATCCTCCATCCCCCTCCCCCAATTCTATTTAGCTTTGGTTCGCTACATGTCTGTTTCAATTTTCCTTGTGAAAATCTCTCTCAGACGCCACTCCTTTTTCTTGCTCTCACCTTTCCAAATTTTTTCCTGACTCGCGATTTTCCAAATTACAATTAGCTCAGGAGTCTACAACACCCAACTTTCCCATCAACAAACTCCTCACATCAGACTGAAACAGATTTTTTAGCTTTATATACTTGAACGGCCAAAAATAAATAAAGATTAACCTTTGGCGTGTGAAAAAACCTCACACTCAAACTTTTCAAAGAGACTCCTAACATGACTCCACTCAACCTTAAAGACACTATACCTAGTATTTTCTGATAAAGCTTTCCCTGCGTACATTCCTGGTGTTATTTATGCAAATGAGGGACAGAGGCCCAGACCATTGGTAGTCCACTGTACTGCTTGCCTCTGGGACTTGGTTTTGAACTCTCTGGCAACCCATGTTTCCAGCTTCTTCATCAAAGGTCTTTTTGTACTATGTAGTTTCATCATCAATTACACTGCAAAATTGTATTGCATGTAATATTTTACATATTTATTTCATTTTACGTATCTTCCATAATAATGATTTAATTACATTGTATTAGAAAAAGTTTTCTCCATTGCTGATGTCATTTGACTTCAATTAATTCAGTCTAAAACTGCGTTAACAATTTCCATTTCCTTACTGGTTCTAAGTGCTATATATGTGCATGTCTATGTTAGAAAATCTCGAAGAAAGCCTTGGCAAATCCCTTGCAAACCTGCTGCTTTTGCTGGGCCAAACTTTTTCCAAATTACATTTCTGTCAACAGCCCCGAAGACTGTGCTTTCGATCCCCCAATTCCTTACATTCAAGAGCCAGACTGTCTTGTGGCTTATACAGATGTCCCCGGGTCTAGGCATGAAAACACTTTGTTACTTCTAGGTTTGGAAATTTTCATTGCTTCAGGTATTTTGTAATGCAGTTTCACTCAAGGTAAAGATGTTTGTCTTCAAAGAAAAGATTTTTTTTAAACAATAATTTAGTAAAATATAGATGTTATTTTGGAGATATAACAAAACTAAGACTAATGGGATGGAGGGATGATTAGGGCTTTACTACATGTATTTATTCACTTGGTAGGATAATCAGGACTGGAGGAGAATACAGCAATGAGGCAATGGGTGATTGAAACTGCTGTCTTACATAAGTCCGGGTGACCTTGCCAGAGCAGGTATCGAACCCTGGACCCAGCATATGTCAGGCCTTGGTAGTGAAGTGTGCTACCATCTGAACTAACCCTCCCCATGGCAGATACCACTAAGACATAATTATTTATATCTGTATATATAGAAAGGAAAGAAACCAGACATCATACAATTATGACCGGTAGTTTCAATATATTATTTTGCAGAAGTGTCGGATTGCAATCTCATTAAGAATGTAATAAGAGAACTTTTCCTTTAGAAATCATAGGACAAATATAAACTGAATAAGTCTTGCAGGAAGTCAATTTGCACTTGCATTTTGCTATCTGCATTTATGGCAACAGAAAAAAAAGGCTGAAAAAAAGAAGAACAATTCCATTAGGCATTAGCAGGATAGACTTTTTGGAGTTATTTTCTTTCTGTTTCAATGTAAAGTCAGCAGACTAATTAGTGGCAATTACAGTTTTTGGTAAAAAGGTTATTTCTATAGTAACAGTGACAATTTCCCCGTATTGATGGTTGTTGCAAAAAATTAGTACAGTTCGTTTCATATATTTGCTCTTTCGACAATCGACATGTTTACAGTATGCAACAGAAATGAGTACACAGCTCGGAAAAGGTTGCAAATTGAGCAATACAGGTTCATATTAATATTATGAAATAATCTATACAATTGGGCGCTTCAAATTTCTCACAGCTTTCACTAACACCAACAGTTACATCAAAAAATGAAACATCCTTGATTTTGCCATTCACCTGATGAAGTCTGCAGATCTATAGATAGATATAGATAGCATTTTGATTTCCTTTGTCATAAACCTTGATGTCAAACTCTAAACTTAGTGTCCCTGGAAGATTATACATGTTTATATGTTTTGTGCTAGTTTCGAAATACATATGGTTTGTACAGTGCAACTGCATTATAAGACCCCTTGTTGTAAGACTGACTTGCCTGGCTCATATGACCGCTGTCAACTGGCATTAAGTGTTATTTCTACAGCATTTTGCATCCCGGTGAGAGACCTCACCCAGGACGCGGGGGGGGGGGGGGGATGGGGGATGCATCCCCCACACCAGACCCAAATTTATATATTTTTGGCTGGTTGGCCTGCCATTTTAATAATGAGATTTGGGGTGTGGTCGATATTTGGAGGTGTGGCGCATAATGACATGTACACAGTTTTGGCCATTATGCGGTGAGTTTGTGTTTGTGGTAATTGCTGGTTAGAAGCAATCTTAGTTGGCTAATTTGAGAGCATAATTAGGCAAGGTTTAATGAGATGACAGTTGTTGGGTTTAAACTGTGACATTGCTCGAATTTTTTTTCTTGATCCTCCCCTGACCTCACCCCCACGAGAGACCATCTAATGGCCATAGAAGGGGCGGTCTTATGACGCAGGGATCACTCAACTATCTTATTATACAGCTACTTTGCACCGTGTTATCACATCAAACTAAATATTCATGATTACGAGTGAATAAGCATTTTGATAGAATCTCTCGGTCTATTTTATGGTCAACATTAAAATAAGACATTTTATTACTCAAGAGGGGACACTAAATTAAAAGTGTCCTTATATCACTGTTATCAGAGCTTATTCTGGCCTCAAACATCCTACATCATTCCATCTAGTCCAATCACTGTTAAGATAGTGATGTAAAAAGGGACTTTCGCCTTGAAATTTGCATTTCCATGAATTATGACACCTCATGATATGTCTATTTATATGAATGGATTTTCTATGATGAGTCATTTTGTAAGTCATACATCATGTGTCTCCCCATTTAAATTTATGGTGTCGATATCAGATAGATGACAGTGAGAGCTATATAATGTTGGTTTTGCCCATTAATGGAGAGCACAGACCCTGTCAGCAAAATTGTTTTTGGTATGTTGTGGGCTGCAAGATTAATAGAAAAGTTTATTGCAGGAAGGAGCGATCAATAAATTATAACATTTTGTAGCATTTTAAAAGAAAAAATAACGGCGCAATAATTGAATGAAATTACAACTTTTAGCAAATGGTCATTTTTTGATTGAATCTCTTCTGTGCAAATTCATTGCTTGATATTTAGAGACATTGTGACATGACACATATTTTTCAGATATCCCCTGAATGATGTAAAAGTTACATTTCATTCAAATCTAATGTTCTCATCAATGTTGTTCACCCAATCATAACTGCAACCCATTGACTGTTTAACATAGTAAATAACAATCAATCCTCAAGGACAACATATAAAAAATAGGTCTCTTTCAGTCTTCCAGGTTAATCGCTTGTCAGCTTGTGTCTCTCACATCTGTCAGATCTCCCAGCATGACACATATGGCACCACCAAATTGCCTGTCACAAGTATTGCACTGGGGATATTACGAAGCAGATGTGACAGGGAATGATGGATATTCCTATTATTAGCCCGTGTTTTCTGCACTCTCTTTGTTTACCCATTGTTTACCCAAAAGACCAAACCGACACCCTTAAATCCTATAGCATTTTCTGATAGCTGAATTTAGGGACCCACTAATTTTAAAATGCTTTTCAATTATATACTTTCTATGTCAGCTATTTTCTGGTAGTGCTAGTGTTACACTATTTATAGTTTGTCACGTCAAGCAGAGGATAGACGTTTGGCCAGATATCTCAACGAACAAGTCAAACAGGATAAATACACCTACCTATAAACACTGTGTCCCATAAGTTCGTTCCGCACAGACTTGGCTGTTTGTTCTTTCAAATAATGGAAAAAGAACCAAACTTTTTACATATCCAGGATTTATTTGTCATACCATACACAATTATATCTTGCTTTTTCTTTGTATTTATCATAGTTTTGAAATGTTGAGGGATGAAGCCCAGCCTTCTTTATAAGACTCCAAATTAAGTTGTTTTTGTGAAAGTCAGGATGGGGTTACAAAATGGCCTCCCATTTAAAATTGATAGAAGAGTTTGATTTGAAATCAAGTCAGATGACTTACTAAGTTCTATACCCTTATTTGTGCTCTTCACCGTTGTATGTGAATAACTGAGGCCATATCTATCATAGGTCATGGGGTGCTTTAGGACAACTCTATGTCGATTGCTCCATTTAATATATAAATTCTAGCTAAGAAAAACAAAGTTTTGGTATTTCGCTGCCAGAAAATGATAAAAGGGACTCTTCTTGAAGCATGTCCATACATCTTTTCCATTTCCACAGAAAATATTGAGCTTCACAGCTATATATGAACTTGTTTTTCTTTGCAAAATCATGAAAATCTATAAAACTGGAAATAATATTACTAATTGGACTCGCACATTAAGAATTCAAGTTGAGGGAGATCCACTGTGTCCTTAGACATATTTCCCAACAGTCTTGAAAGAATACAACAATTACTTTGGACTTGGTGCCATTCTAGATGACTTTTCTTCACGCAGTTTTGTAGCAGCATTTGAAGGTACCTAAAACATACCAGTTTAAATGGGTTCCAAACATTATTTAGAGGCCAAATTGTTTTTCTAAAAATTTTCTATACTCTTCTTCATAGCTTAGGCATCAATCTCTGAGATTTTGAACCTATTCCTACCCCCTCAATTAAAATCACTAAGTGGAAACTACAAAATTGTAGTTTGTCCACCTGGAGTCTTTTTCAGGATGTACATGGTTCATTCTTCAAAGCCAAAATGACAGTTAAAATCATCCAAATTATTTCAAAATAGGTGTATCTGATAGATAGAAGTTTAATTATACACCAACAGGTGGATAGCCCTTCAAAGCCATCCATTTAAGAAGATATGGGCAAAATTATAACAGGCAGTGAGTGACACGAACTTTTGGGACACAGTGTATAGCTCAGCTGTGTTGTAATACGAATATCACATTTTACGACGTTTTGGTGCCGTTTTTGTCCGATAATTTATGGATATTGCAGTCCAATTTCACAAATTGTTGACACCTGCAACGCTGCCAATCTGACACGCAATGGGCTGTGGCGATACAAAAGTGCACTGCAGCGCCACCTCTGACTTAGTTCTAGTCAAGTTACTATTAGCAGAACCTTCAATGGATCTCATTGTGATTTTTATGAACTATACAAACAATGCTAAATTTATTTTCCAATGCAAAGATCGACAGGACACACTGTAACTGGTCAGAAGGCGAAGCATGTGAATGTCATCTTGCCTGCCCGTTAATCGCTTGTCCCGCTGTCATTCTGGCAACTCTATTAATATAGGCATAAAATAAGTGGTGAGAAAGCTACCTGGAGAAATGAGCCGTATTCTTCCAAGTAATAAGCCTTTCTGAATCAGCATACATTTCTATATGCTAAAGTGCTTGCTCGCTGTCTCCATAACTATTATGTCTACAAAGGTGACTGCACTATATGACACACTGAATGGAGGAACCCATTTCTGTAGTTTCTTTAAGAGCTGATGGGATTTTGCACTCAATGCATGTAATGTAACACAGCAGGTATTTAAAAGCTTTTACATCTGACATTCTCCTTGCAGTGTGAGATATATATATGTATTCACATGCAGCTAACAAAGCAAATTGGACATATCTAACACATGGTACAATGATTGTTGTTCTAAAGACCAAGTACTCTCTTCTTTATGTTTAGCTATTTTCGTAATGGGATCAGACACAACAAAGCAAATCTGAGCGAGTTCATCATTTATAATAAACATGCAATGTATATGCCGGGAGAACATTTGTTGCTGCCATTATTCAATGTTATCGCTTGGCTTGATGCCCATCACCTCTGGGGGGGAGGGAGTAGGGTTGGTCTAGTGGTAGCGTGCTGGGCCGCCAATCGCTGGGTCCAGGGCTCGAATCTAGCTTTTGCCGGGCCTATGTTGCATTGCTGTTTCAATCATCCTTCGCCTCATTGCCGTATCCTCCCCTGTCCTACTTAGCCTACCAGTGCATAAATGCAGGATGTAAAGCCTCAATCATCCATCCATCCATCACCTCTGTTAAATTTAATCAAAGGCAATTACTTTTCAAAGTGTATAGGTCCTTGCCAACAGACCATTTTGCCTCTTTGGGGAGACAATGTAATACCCAGGGGTAGGGGAGAGGGGAACTTGGAGTTTTTTTTTAAATAAGTAATTTCTTGCTCAGTTTTGGTGAAATAAATTAATTCTCTTTGGGCAGTCTTGATATAAATTATTTCTGCCAAAGTTATTTCTTAATTAGGTGTTTCTTGATGAGTATTCAGAGACTTCACGTGCTTGAAATTAATGTATACTGCAGCCATCACCGTGAAATAAATAATTTCCTGCAGAGGAAAAATCCGCACCCCTTGAAATTAAATGATCCCCCTCCTTAAGTTAAGTTACTACGACGTATACATAGAAAGTGCACTGACTGATAAGTAACTACATAAACTACATTTAATGTCATGGCAACTTGCATCATTCCCGTAGAGTCTTGTACTGCACCCCCTTTCCTGTTTGCAGCCATTACAATAAGGCTTTGGGTCATTCGACCTCATTAGTCGTCACTATCAGCTTGGCTGATAATGGTTGGAGCTCCTGAATGGTTTCCTTTTCTTAGTTGTCTATGTTACAGTATTTTTGAGTATGTAAACTTTAATTCTTCACTTAAAAGTATTCGTTTTCTGTTAGTACTTTGAACTGCCATCACCAGTAGTGTCACCAGGATTTATTTTCGCGGGGCGAAGGGGGTGTAGGCCATTTTATCTTTTTTTTCTGAAGGGATTGTAAGTTGACACCTCAGCAAAGCAGTATATTGATACTGTGAGTCTCTAGACTAAGATGTCAGGTAAAAGTCTGCCGGATCATATTATGTCTTATTAGTGCCCATTTATATAATTGTAACAGAATCTGCATATACATTTTTTCGTGCAAAAAATAGCTTATAAAAATATAGAAAACTAATAAGATAACAAGACTTAAATTAAAAATCCATATAATATTATTGTCTCTAGAAACGTCATTAATGGAAATTTCTGGATAGAATATGATATAGTGTCAGATATAAGCAAAATATGTAGCCCCAAAATGAGCAAATGTTTATCAGGGTTCATCCCTTGAAAATTATGTAAGCAAAGTGAAAAAACGGTTAGGAATCACGGATCGTCGATGAACAAAGAACAAAACAGTTGTCAGGAAGTCTTTGATGTGTTACAATAATGTCTGTTTCCCTAAATAATGAGTTATGGTATCTCCATGAAGAGTTTGGAATTTGGTCACTACCGTTTTGGCCTGCTATACATGTTCATACCAGTACCACTACCTGTCCAGTATCTGAAGAACTTGTACAGGATTTGTTAGCACCAGAATTGTGCGGTGCAGATAAAACAAAAGTTTTTGGCTTTTTCACACACTTTTTCTTAGGCAATTTTAGGCAATATTTAACATGGAAATAGCATTAATCAAAACCCTATCCTCACAGTTTTTAGCTATTACGATGATACACCAAGCCCGCGATATGTGTATCTGCTGGGAAGAAGAAGTTAAATTCAGGGAGTGTCAACTCCTATCTGAATGCTTGTAGGTATTACCAGAATGAGTTCCAATTGACAAGCCTCAAGCCTGCAGCATCAGGTGTCCTGGCCTGGACATTTTTATCTTTCGCTTTCTTATGAATACTTGAATTCCGTGCAAAACAAATTGTTCTAATGCGCTGCTTGACTATGTTTCAACAAAAATGTCACAAGATTTATAAGTGGTGCCAAAAACAAAGCACAATGTTTTTTCGCTGTTGGCGTGTGACCAATAATTAGTGCACCCTTTCTTTTTAATTGATTGTTAAGATAATTTATGACATTCTAAAAGCTGTCACAGTTTAAGAACAGCAGCACAACTGTCTGCACGACGCATGCACATGTTTAAAATAAGGCAAGCATGTGATATCAAGGGGCCTATCAATAATTGACCATCATCACACCATGCACTTAAGACACTCTACCCAGATGGGTTCCTGGCAAACTCAATACCAGTAAAGCCAGGTTACGAAAGTGACATCTGACACCACTGAACACTCTTGACAGCAATCCCCAAGGAAGCCTGTGCTTTTACAGTAGACGAAAAATGAGTGCTCACAGAATTGGACTGAAATATTCCTTGAGAGGTCATAGCCCTATCCATGCCATGTAAATGGCTTCATTTAGAGTTTCAGGTGGTTGGGTTTCTATGCCATAGGCCTCCAATTATATTTTAGCTTTCAAATCCCAATTCTGCTTCAATCTTCATCACAAGAAAGAAGCTACAAGACAAAACCTTGGCCTTTGCTTGCATTTCCAATATCTATATATATCAGTGTCTTATAAACTATCTAAAGGTTGTCCGTATTTAAGTGTTTGTAAATAAAATCAAGTAATGCTTCAGAAAATCTACATGGGTTCTAACCCACAACAAGTAGTTACCTTAGCAATCTCAGTTTATCCTCCATCCCCCTCCCCCAATTCTATTTAGCTTTGGTTCGCTACATGTCTGTTTCAATTTTCCTTGTGAAAATCTCTCTCAGACGCCACTCCTTTTTCTTGCTCTCACCTTTCCAAATTTTTTCCTGACTCGCGATTTTCCAAATTACAATTAGCTCAGGAGTCTACAACACCCAACTTTCCCATCAACAAACTCCTCACATCAGACTGAAACAGATTTTTTAGCTTTATATACTTGAACGGCCAAAAATAAATAAAGATTAACCTTTGGCGTGTGAAAAAACCTCACACTCAAACTTTTCAAAGAGACTCCTAACATGACTCTACTCAACCTTAAAGACACAAACACCTAGTATTTTCCGATAAAGCTTTCCCTGCGTACATTCCTGGTGTTATTTATGCAAATGAGGGACAGAGGCCCAGACCATTGGTAGTCCACTGTACTGCTTGCCTCTGGGACTTGGTTTTGAACTCTCTGGCAACCACTTTTTTCTACTTCTTCATCAAAGGCCAAAGGGCTTTCCTTACTCTGTAGTTTCATCATTAATTACTCTCAAAGTTTTGTTGCATGTAATTACTTGTAATCGTATCGAGTGATCTTCATAGCTGTCAATCTAAAACTGCGTTGACAACTTTCATTTTCATACTGGTTCTAAGTACTATGTTTACATCAGAAAATCTTACAGAAAGCCTTGGCAAATCCTTTGCAAACCTCCTGCTTTTCCTCAGCCAAACTTTTTCCAAATTACATTTCGATCAACAGCCCTCAAGACCATGCTTTCCATCACCAAATTCCTTACATTTCAGACTGCCTTGCGGCTTGCACAGATGTCCCCAGGTCTAGGCATGAAGACACTTTGTAACTTCTAGCTTGCATGGGAAATGTTCATAGCGTCAGGTATTTTGTTATACAGTTTCACTCGAGGGCTCTGAGATTTTGTCTTCAAAGAAAAGATTGTTTTCTTATTTAACAATAATTTAGTATAATAAAGATGCTATTTCTGACATATAACAAAACTAAGACTAATAGGATGGATGGATGATTAGGGCTTTACCACATGTATTTATTCACTTGGTAGGCTAATTATGACTGGAGGAATACTCAGCAATGGAATGAAGGATGATTGAAACTGCAGTCCCACATAAGTAAATCTAACCCTGCCAGAGCAGATTTATAATCTGGACCCAGCATAACAGGCCATGGTGACGCAGTGAGCTACCATCTGAACTAAACCTCCCCCTAGCAGGTACCACTAAGACATACATATATATATATATATATATATATCTTATATATCTTTATATATTAATTTTAGAAAGGAGGGAAACCAGACATCACACAATTATGACCTGTAGTTTCGTGTCGGATTGCAATCTCATTAAATACAAAAATATAACTTTTCCTTTAGAAATCATAGGACTCAAACATATACTGAGGAAGTCTTGCTGGAAGTCAATTTGCACTTGCATTTTGTTATCTGTATTTATGGCAGCAGAAAAAGAGAGGCTGATAAAAGAAGAACAATGCCATTAGGCATCAATTGGCAGGATAGATAATAAGGCAATGGCCATTAGACCTAAAGGAACGTCCCCCTTTCTTCATTAAAAACCATATGTAACCAAGAGCATTGGGATGCTTTTGTGTTTTAGTCTATCCCTGTAGTGTTTACTTGTTACACTTGAGTGAGTCTAGGCAGGACGGAATTTTCCAGTAGGAGTCTCTAGGTGTTGACTGGCCTCTTAGTGGGTCAATAATTGAATTATCTTAGCGACATAGTGAAATAGAACGTCTTAGAAATGCATTTCTGATAATGGTCTACTTTTTATTCCGAATATTACGTTTATGTTGCCATAAATGCAACAAGAAGGACCAGAGAATTCTGAATATACCAAGCAAAGTCTGCAAAGTATAACTACTTCCTGGAATAGTTGTTCAGTAGATATTTTTCCAATGTCTTCTAAAGGGAACATTATATCTTTTTATTTTAGAGGGGATTGTAAGTTGACACCTCAGCAAAGCAATACATTGATACTGCGAGTCTCTATACTATGATGTCAGCTAATAGTCTGCCTGATTATATTATGTCTTATTAGTGCCAATTTATATAATTGTAACAGAATATGCATACAAATTTTTTTGTCCCAAAAATAGCTTATTGAAATACAGAAAACTAATAAGATAACAAGACTATAAAACCGAAAATCCATATAGTGTCTCTAGAAAAGTCATAAATTGAAATGTCTGGATAGAATATGATATAGTGTCAGATATGAGTAAAATACATAAATAGCCAAGTTTCTAAATCTTATTAAAATTAGTGGAAAATTTACCTATAGGCCTAACTTACAAAATTGTTCAAAATAAAGTTTTAAAAAAAAGGTCAAGGAATCCTGATCGTCAATAAACAAAGAAAAAAACAGTTGTCAGGAAGTCTTTGATGTGTTACAATAATGTCTGTTTCCCTAAATAACTCCATGAAGAGTTTGGAATTTGGTCATTACTGTTGCAGACTTGGCCGTTTTGGACTGCTATACACATGTACATACCAGTACCACTACCTGTCCAGTATCTGAAAAACTTGTACAGGATTTGTTAGCACCAGAATTGTGTGGTGCAGATGATTGACCAAAAAAAAAAGAAAAAGAAAACAAAAGTTTTTCGCTTTTTCACACACTTTTTCTTAGGCAATTTTAGGCAATATTTAACATGGAAATAGCATTAATCAATACCATTCAATCCTCATAGTTTTTAGCTATAACGATGATACACCAAGCCTGGTATTTGTATCTACTGGGAAGTAGAAGTCAAATTCAGGGAGTGTCAACTCCTATCTGAATGCTTTTTTGATGAATACTTGAATTCCGCGCAAAACAAATTGTTCTAATGTGCTGCTTGACTTAAAAAATAATTGAAATTTTACGTTTTAACAAAATGTCACAACTTTTATAAGCACAATGTTTTTTCGCTGTTGGCGTGTGACCAACAAAACAATTAGTGCACCTTTTGTAAATTAATTGTTGAAATAATTTATGACAGTCGAAAAGCCGTTACAGTATAGTTTAAAAATAGCAGCACAACAGTTTAGACGACACCATGCACATGTTTAAAGCATGTGTGATATCAAGTGGCTTATAAATAATTGACCATCTTCACACCATGCACTTAGACAATCTACCCAGATGGGCTCCTGACAAACTCAATTTAACGGTAAAGCCAGGTTACAAAAGTGACATCTGACACCACTGAACACTCTTGAAAGCAATCCCCAAGGAAGCCGGTGCTTTTACAGTAGACGACAAACGAGTGCTCACAGAATTGGACTAAAATATTCCTTGTGAGGTCATAGCCCTATCAATTCCATGTTAATGGCTTAATTTAGGATTTCAGGTGATTTGGTTTCTTTGCCACAGGCCTCCAATTATATTTAAGCTTTCAAATTCCATGTCTGCTTCAATCTTCATCACAAGAAAGAAGCTACATGTTTTTCTCAGATACAGTTTTCCCTTATTTAATTTCACTCAGGATTCTTCAACACCGTGATTCTCATCAACAGCTTGGTTTTCCCAAGACTCCTGATGATTACGTAGATTTACCTTAATTGAAAAAAAGAAGATACACAGTCAGTCTGGAAAAAAAGTCGGTCTTGATAGCAATTATTTGAACAATTACTTTTAAGACACTCTTGCATGTGTGTGTTATGACCCTGTGTCTAATCCCAGTTATTCAGTTAAACTCAAAGAGATGAACATGCAGCCTCCAATGGTAAGCCAAAGGGCAGAGGGTATAGACATCTTTTATTTGTTATTCTTTTGAAGTATCATCATTCATCACCCTTGTGCAGTATTTAGAAGATCGATGACCTTGGTTTGGACTGGGCCTTCCTTGGGAAATTGCTGTCAAGAGTGTCTAGTTGTATAAGGTGACTCTCCTGTAACTTCGCTTCTTTGGTAAATTGAGCATTCCAGATACCCTTCTGAGTAGACCGTCAAGGTGGATGATGTGATGATGATCAATTAATGAATGCTCTCTTGATATACAGGTAAAATTTTCTGATTTCAAGAGCTCTGGTTCCAATAATGTCAGTATCAATTATCCTTGGTTCCCAATCATGTCAGTATCAATAATCCTTGTGAAAACCTCTCTTAGACCCTACTTCTTTTCTTGACTATCGCCTTTCCAAATGTTTTCCTGACTCTCGATTTTCCAAATCACATTTAGCTAAGGAGTCAACAACACCCAACTTCCCTATCAACAAACTTCTTACATTAGACTGAAACACATTTCTCCTGCTTTACACACTTTCATGGCAAGAAAAAAAAAAAAAAAGATTGACCTTTGGCGTGCAACGAAACCTCACATCCAAACTTTTCAAAGAGACTCCTTACATGACTCTACTCAACCTTAAAGACACTACCACCTAGTATTTGCCAATAAAGATTTCCCTGTGTACATTCCTGATGTGATTTTTGTAAATGAGGGCCAGGGGCCTTGATCATTGGTAGTTTGCTGTACTGTTTGCCTCTGGGACTTGGTTTTGAACTCTCTGACAACCCATGTTTCCAGCTTCTTCATCAAAATTCTTTTTGTACTATGTAGTTTCATCATCGATTACACTGCAAAATTGTATTGCATGTAATATTATTTCATTTTACGCATCTACCATAATAATGATTTAATTACATTGTATTAGAAAAAGTTATCTCCATTGCTGATGTCATTTGACTTCCATTAATTCACTCTAAAACTGCGTTAACAATTTCCATTTCCTTACTGGTTCTAAGTGCTATGTGCATGTCTATGTTAGAAAATCTCGCAGAAAGTCTTGGCAAATCCCTGGCAAACCTGCTGCTTTTGCTGGGTCAAACTTTTTCCAAATTACATTTTTGTCAACTGCCCTGAGCTTTCCATCCCCCAATTCCTTACATTCAAGAGCCAGACTGTCTTGCGGCTTATACAGATGTCCCCAGGTCTAGGCATGAAGACACATTGTTACTTCTAGCTTGGGAAATTTTCATAGCTTCAGGTATTTTGTTATGCAGTTTCACCCAAGGGCCCTGAGATGCTTGTCTTCAAAGAAAAGATTTTTTTTTTTAACAATAATTTAGTACAATATAGATGTTATTTTGGACATATAACAAAACTAAGACTAATAGGATGGATGGATGATTAGGGCTTTACCACATGTATTTATTCACTTGGTAGGCTAATTATGACTGGAGGAATACTCAGCAATGAAATGAAGGATGATTGAAACTGCAGTCCCACATAAGTCCAGCTTACCCTGCCAGAACAGGTTCATATTCTGGACCCAGCATATAGCAGGCCATGGTGGCAGTCAGCTACCACCTGAACTAAACCTCCCCTGGCAGGTACCACTAAGACAAACATATATATATCTTATATATATATCTCAATATGTATAGAAAGGAAAGAAACCAGACATCATACAATTATGACCGGTAGTTTCAATATATTATTTTGCAGAAGTGTCGGATTGCAATCTCATTAAATACCAAAATAGAACTCTTCCTTTAGAAGTCATAGGACAAACATATGTGGAGGAAGTCATGCAGGAAGTCAATTTGCACTTGCGTTTTGCTACCTGCATTTATGGCAGCAGAAAAAGAAAGGCTGATAAAAGAAGAACAAAGCCATTAGGCTTAGCAGGATAGAATTTTTAGAGTTATTTTCTTTCTGTTTCAATGTAAAGCCAGCCGACTCACATTAGTGGCAACTACAATTATAAATAGAAAATTCCAGTTTTATGGTAAAAAGGCTGGGCTATTTCTCTGGCGACAATGACAATTTCCTAGTATCAATGGTCATGAAAAAAAGGGGGGCAGAAATTTGGTAACACCATTTTGTTATGGGAGCTGCAAACAGACTTCAAACAATTTTTCTAGATAAATATGGGTCCATTAAACATCACAAAGTGAAAATTTTATGAAATTGGAGAAAATCTTGAAAACTGGGCTCAATTATGGAACTATTGAAAAAACAACAAATATTCCATATTTTTGAAGGGTTGAAATCCCATGAAATATTGCTGATACATGAAAATAATTGTCACCAAAAGAATAATTAGGGTCAAATTGAGTTAGTAACATAGTTTGTATTGGAAATAATACCCTCTAGGGGTAATCGGGACTATGATCTGAATGACACACCCCATTTTGTCATGATTTGAGAATTTCTTTCTTTCTAAAGGGACATAAGTTCTGAAATTTTAAGGGATAGAAGGTAAAGGATGCATATCTTGGATGTACAATTTCATTTGGCGCCAATGATACTCGATTTAGATGCAATTGAGAAAATTAATGATCCAAGAATTTTGACAATTTCTTGAAATTTGAAAATATTTGGACTATGTAAATATCAGAACCACTTTTACATACTGAAAAGTACCCCCATGAAGAGTTCTTCCAAATGGTACCTTGGCTTCCACTGAAAAAAATTTTGATCGCTCGCTATTGACTGTTTGTCACATCACAATAGTGTCAATTTAGTACTCCAAATGATGACAGCCAAAAACTATAAATCACTGAATGGATTCATAGAAAATATTGCAAAAGGTCATCCTTGCAAGTGTATCACACGAGGCCTGACTAAAAAAGACTTTGAATGCTTTAGGTGTGTGATGCGCTCTAATGATAAACAAAACACTGTTGTGTTGTGATGAACAATTGATAGCGAACAATGTAAGCAATTTCCAGCCAGAACGATGGTGCCATTTGAAGAATATCTTCTTTGGTGTGCTTTTCAGTTCATTGAAAGTGTTTTCTAGTAATCACACAGTGCAAAAATTTCGAAATTTCAAGAAATTGTCAAAATTCCCAGATTGTGATATTTCCTGACTACGTCCAAATCAAGCATCGTTGAGACAAATGCAATTGTGCATCCAACATATGTATCCTCCGTCTTCCACCCCTTAAAATTTCAGGGCTACGGCTAGTCTTTTAAAAAGAAAAATATTCACAAATCAAGAAAAAATAGGTGTCCCATTCAAATCAAACTCTAGATTACACCTAGAGGGTATTTTCCCAACATGGACTATGTTACTAACTCATTTTGACCCCAATTATTCTTTCGCTGTCATTTATTTTCATGTATCAACCGTATTTCATGTGATATCAACCCTTCCAAAATCTTGAATATTTGTTGTTTTTTCAGTGTTTTCATTATTGACCCCAGTTGTCAAGATTTTCTCCAAATTCATAAAATTATCACTTGGAGGAGTCGAATGGACCCATATTTATCCAGAAAAACTGTTGGAAGTCTGTTTGCAGCTCCCATCATGAAATGGTGTTATTAAATTTCCACTCACATTTTGACCTCTGCCTATATTCTACTTAAATAAAAGTGTAATGCCAGTGGCACATTCGCCACTTGGGGTACCATCTCCGACACCATTGAAATCACCCCAATTTCACCTCTTTTGCATTCACCAACCTCAAACTGCATCAAAACATTTTTTACTTACCATATCCACATAACTTACTCACCCGTACCACCCACATCTCATTTCAAGCACAGCACTTTTTAGCCCCCTCCCCCAGTTTCTAGATCTACCTCTGCCTGGTCTCACAGTCCACTTTTTGTCCACAACCTTCAAGAGCCCTGCCACTCCTCACACCATCTAATGTGCACATTCCCTCTTTTTTCAAACATGCCCTTCTGATGAATTCACAAGCTAATCAATTACTGATGCCCCTTTCCCTTCGATTCAAATGTCACAAGAAATGCCACAGCAACCATACCATTCCCTTCGTGAGTTTACTTCCGGTCTGAAGAGTTTGTTGTGATCCAGGCTGAGGAGGTGAGGAGGGAACAACTAAAAAACGGGCTGGGCAGTAGCGGGTAGCGGGTAGCGGGTACAGTTCAATTACCGCTGATACAACACAGTCTACACTCTGAGACAACACTGCCTATCACCTTCTCACAGCATGATCATTTGGTGTACAGAAATGGCAGACCCCATTTTGGAAAGCTGAGATTCTGCGCATTTTTATCCTGGCACTTTTGTAGCTCTGATTCTTTCTCATACATTAAACACAGATAGGCAAAAAAATTCAAGCAGCCAAACTGCAAAAAACTATTAGTGATTCTCTGTCTATTTATGTGTCTTATCCAATTGCCTGTTATAGTGTAAATACAAATGTAGGCCTACATAAATTACCTTTCCTGAATCGCAGTTTCAATTAAGGACAACTATATTGACAAAATAATACTTCTAAAATGACATTGTGTCCTTTGTCAAATGTAATTTACCTTCATACCTCTCCACAGCCCAATACGAGAATTACGATTGTCCAATATAGATATAGTTAGACACATAGGTAGATAGATAGATAGATAGATAGATAGATAGATAGATAGATAGATAGATAGATAGATAGATAGATAGATAGATAGATAGATAGACAGATACATAGATAGACAGATACATACATAGATACCTAGATAGACACATAGATAGCTAGCTAGATAGACAGATAGACAGATACATATATAGATAGATAGGCCTATTAAACAATGTACGTTCCAAATTTCATCCCTGCCTTCAATGCCACACTGCAGTTAAGTCCCTGCATGTCCTGCCCATCACTGTGTGTCTCAGCCACATAACTGCAACCTCCCCCCCCCCAAAAAAATAATTTACAATTGCAGTCCTCCCCCTTTATTCATTTATCACTGGGTAATTCTAGTATTCCATATTTATGAGCTAGAGTGTAGTAACTCCGAGATTAAATTAGACAATCTTGGCAAGAATAGGCATTATCCTGGATTAGCCTCGTAGGGGGTCTAAACCTTTAGACCCTTTTTCATGGGAAATTTTGGTGGTTGTTCTACTGTATAAGCGTCATTATGTTTATACACAAGATGACGCTTATACAGTCAATGTAACAAAGAAATACTTGTCTGTTTCTCAATAATACAGTCTTATATACTCCTGCTTCAGCTCATTTTTCCATTGACAGTGCTATTGAAAAAGGGGCTAAAACAGGAGTATATATAGACAGTAGGATATATAAAAAATACTGTCTTATATATACTCCTGCTCTAGCCCCCTTTTCAAAGTTTAGACCCTTTTCCTATTGACAACATCATTGAAAAAGGGGCTAAAGCAGGAGTATATATAAGACACTACTTAGAATATATAAAAATACTGTCTTATATATATTCCTGCTTTAGCCCCTTATTCAATGGTGATATCAATGGAAAAGGGGCTAAAGCAGGAGCATATATATGATGCAGTATTTCTCTATTTCATTTACAGTATAAGCGCCTTCTTGTGTTTGACATAAAACACCAGAAGACGCTTATACAGTCAATGAAACCCAGAAATACTGTATATTTACTCCTGCTTTAGCCCCTTTTTTCAATGACACAGTCAATGCAAAAAGGGACTAAAGCAGGAGTATAATAAGACAGTTTTGGTATATCCAACTGTCTATATATACTCCTGCTTTAGCCCACTTTAGCTCCTTTTTCAATGGTAGAGTCAATGAAAAAGGGGCTAAAGTAGGAGTATAATAAGACAGTTTTTGCTATATCCAACGGTCTATATATATATTATATACTCTCACTTTAGAGTCAACGGAAAAAGGGGCTAAAGTGGGAGTATATATATAAGACAGTATTTTGCTATGTATCACACGTCATTTTCAATGTTTCAAGAAACATATATAACTGTGAGTATTGTGATAATGATCTCCCTTCACGGTTTTACAGTATTTTTTCTGAGATATACAGACTGAAAACGACAAATTTGAGTAATTTTTAAGTTTCAGTTTTTATTGATCAATATCATAAAATGTTTAAACACTCTAGGGGGCTAATCCAGGATAATGCCAAATATTATGTGTACAGCCACCCTTTCGGTCTAACTCTGAGAGAAATATTCAATCAGTTGTCAAATTCCTGGGTTCAGAAACCTGATATATAGAATGCATTTTCAGTGAAATCTGATGTAATGAACTGCTATATGAGAACATGAACATACAAATACGTGTGGAGTTCTTTTTCCATTAGTATTTAATTGCAGGTGAAGATCTTAAAACATGGGCAAAAACAGTGTTTAACAGTATACCTGCATTAAAAAACCCCCTGTTTTAAGAGCAACTTTTTATACTAATATATAGAATGCATTTTCAGTGAAATCTGATGTAATGAACTGCTATATGAGAACATGAACATACAAGTACGTGTAGAACTGTAGATGTGTTTTTTCCATTAGTATTTAATTGCCGGTGAAAATCTTAAAATATGGGAAAAAAACAGTGTTTTAACAGTGTACCTGCATTAAAAAACCCCTGTTTTAAGAGCAATTTTTTAGTGCATTTTGCCCCCGGCCAGAGATCTCACCCCCACGAGAGACCACCTACTGAAGGGGTGTTCTTATAATGCAGGGACCACTGTACTATCTCATTATACACTATTTTGCACCATGTTATCACATCAAACTAATATTTATAATGACGAGTGAATAAGCATTTTGATACTATCTGTTGTTGCATTTTATTGCCACTATTAAAATAAGATATTTCGTTACTCAGGTGGACATTAAATTAGATGTGTCCTTATATCACTGCTATCAGAGAGTATCCTGGCCTCAGAGATCCTGCATCAGCCAATCTAGTCCAATCACTGTTTATATGGTGATATTAAAAGGAACGTCGCCTTGAAATTTGCATTTCCATGAATTATGACACCTCATGATATGTCTATTTATATGAATGGATTTTCTATGATGAGTCGTTTCATTAGTCATGCGTCATAGCCTCATAGGTCTCTCCCATTTAAATTTATGGTGGTGATATTAGGTAGATGACAGTGAGAGCTATAAACATGTATGTTGGTTTTGTCCATTAATGGACAGCACAGACTCTGTCTGTAAAATTGTTTCAGAATGTTGTTGCATGATTAATAGAAAAAGTTGTGTGATACCTTTTAAAGTTTATTGCGGGAAGGAGCGATCAATAAATTCTAATAATTTATAGTATTTTAATACAGCATAATATTTTAATGAAATTGCAACTTTTAACTGCAAGTGGAAATTTTTTTGAGTGAATCTCTTCTGCTCAAATTTATCACTTGATATTTATAGAAATTGTGACATGGCACATATTTATCCCTTGAATGATGTAAAAATTACATTAAACTCAAATCTAATGTTCTCATGAAGTTGTTCAACCCAATCATAACTGCAACCCAAGGACTGCTTAACATAGTAAATAACAACCATATTTAAACACTGTTCACCGCTTGCTATACAGATGCGAAGCAACCTATAATTAATCATAAAATCTTAAATTTTGGACCAGAAACCAATTCAATTGCATCATAACAAAGCCAGTATGCTGAAATTTTGTATTAGACATCTTGATATTAAATTACAAGCATTAGATATTCAACAATCAAAAGATTTGGTGATTCCAGTAAAAAATGCACTATAATTTGCTAAAACTGCCTAATCTCACAGATAACTGATTGATTCCAAAATGTGTATGTGTATTACTTGTACTATAAGACAGCATACTGGCTATATTGCAAAGTTTGTTGTTTGCTCTATATATGAGAACTAGCAAAATGTAAACAAAAACATCCTTAATTAGGTCACTTGGTGAGTTTACGGTGTCAAGGAAAACATATAAAAATGGGTTTATTTCTTCCAGGTTAATCGCTTGTCAGCTTGCGTCTCTCACATCTGTCAGTTCTCCCAGCATGACCCATTTGACACCACCAAATTGCCTGTCACAAGTGTTGTCCTGGGGATATTACGAAGCAGATGTGACAGGGAATGATGGATATTCCAATATTCAGCCCATGTTTTCTGCACTCTCTTTGTTTACAGCAAAGACGGAATCGACACCCTGAAATCTTACAGCATTTTCTAAAAGCTGAATTAAGGGACCCACAAATTTTAGAATGCTTTTCAAATATGTATATACTTTCCATGTCAGATATTTTCTGGTGGTGCTAGCGTGTCACTATTTAACTAGTTAGAAGGGGAAGCATGTAACTGTCATCTTGTCTGCCTTTTGATCGCTTGGCCCACTGTGATTCTTGCAAATCTACTAATATAAGCATAGAATAAGCGGTGTGAAAGCAACCTGGAGAAATGAGGCGTATTCTTCAAAGTCATAAGCCTTTCTGAATCAGTATGCATTCGTAAATGCTGAAGTGCTTTCTAGCTGTCTCCATACCTATCATAATATATGTGGGCAAATGTGACCACATTTTATAACAGTTTATTATGACCCAATTATTGGAGAAACAAATTTCTGTAAATTCTTGTAAGGGCTGATGGGATTTTGCACTCAATGCATGTAACACAGCAGGCACAAAAGCTTTTACATCTGACATCCTACTTGTAACATGAGATATGTATCCACTATTCACATATAGCTAACAATGCAAATGGGACATATCTAGCACATGGTACAATGATCGTTGTTATAAAGACCAAGTATTCACTTCTTCATGTTTAACTATTTTCGTGATGGGATCAAACAAACCAAAGCAAATCCGAGCAAGTTCATCATTTATAATAAACATACATTGTTTATGTCGGGAGAACATCAATTGTTGCCATTTTGCACATTTATCGCTTAGCTTGATGTCCGTCACTTCTGTTTAATTCAATCAAAGGCAATTTCTTTTCCCAACTGTAGGTCATTGTGAACATACCATTTGGCCTCTAAGTTGAATTACAACGCATAAAAAAAATCACTGACTAATTTTATTCTACGTTAACAACATTTAATGTCATGGCGGCTTGCATCATTCATTTGGAGTCTACTGGCAGACGCATTGATTTATACATAGGAATATACATCTGAAGGAATTCATCAATCATCACACATGGAATTTCAAAATTGAAAGAGCCATCACCATTTGATTTGATTTGATTTGCCACAAGGTGGTCAGGATAACACATAAAAGACAAGTCTTATTTCCAATGTGATCCTGTGGTGTGGGGACGCTCAGAAAATCCCATTAATCAAGTATCAAATTAATATTTATACACAAATAAATAGAGAAAGTGCGTTGTACATGTTTTGTGCAGTTATTGTTTACTGGTAAATGAATACGTCTCTTTCTTTAAAGTGAGCCTGGCATCATAAATATTGTTTTACAGTGTATCATCTTTTTAAAATTGTCTTTGCTCAGGCATGACAGAAATATAGTGTGGCTGATGTAAATCACTGCTGGATACGAAATCCTTTTTCACATAAACATTTCTGTTATATATCCACTGGATGATGATGTCTGATTTAAATCTGGCAAAGTGCAGTTGTAAGGCATGGAGGTGAATCTCTCTTTGTCCTGGAGATAATGTCTGAATGTGACTTAGTCTGTTGGGTTCGAACACTTGGACAGATCTGGTTCTATGCAATGGACGTACAATGTGAATTCTCTGAAATAGAAAATTCCAAGACATTTTTGCGTAGGCCAACTTAAAAATAACATCAAAAAATATACAGTTCTGCCCAAAAGTTGACATGCCCCTCTGCAAAATGGCCAATTTTTCTATTTCGTGGGCAATTTTAACCACAATAATTAAATCATATATGAAATACAATGCACTGCATGTGGCTAGACACTTGTGAACAATTAAAAATTAAATAGCAATGAGATTCAATGATATTATCACTTAATTGCATTTATGACAGTTTCAAAAGTTTACATACCCTCCTGTACTATCACATATTTTCAAAAACAGCTTACAGGATTTTACCACAATATGTCAAAAGTACTCAGACTACATCAGTAGTGATTTTAATCTATTCTGCATCACTGAATTTCTGCAACTCCACCTTCGTTGTTGGTCTCGGCTAAGGCATGATCTGTCTCGGATCAACCCATAATTTATCAATAATATTCCAGTCTGAATGGTGTTTTAAACCACTGGGGAAGCTTCTCCCAACTGTCCTGAAATTATTTGGACAGGATGGGTGGAAGGTTTCGGATTGTTGTTATGTTGACATGACTTGTTTGTCCTGCTCCTAACTTTTGCACCGAATCATGAATCATGTATGATTTGCCTATTGTTGCTAAAATTACCCTCGAAATAGAGAAATTGGCCATTTTGCAGAGGGGTATATAAACTTTTGGGCAGAACTGTACAACTTACTTGAATCAGTAATGAACTGATCATCTTTGATTTTTACACCAAGGAAAAATTAACATAGCGTATTTACTATTTAATTGCTAAGCTACATAGTACAAACCTAGCATTTTACATACCAAGGTCGGCTCTGCATTGCTATATAAATGTAAGTGTTGTTAACAGAGTAAGTATCTTTCTGTACTGTAGAAAATTTACGAACATAGCATTAAAGTAGAAGGTCTCAGCTTGGTATCGACGCAAAAACTAATATATTCTGTTGGGAAAATTTTAAGATATATGAGTTATATTTTATTTATTAATCACACACCTTTGATTTACATCATTAATTTAATCATGCAGTAAATTTGTAGCTTCACATTAAATGTTTAATATGGCATTTCATTGAAATTGAACTGAAGAAATCATTTAAATGTGACAATTATAGCAAACTCTTATGATCATATTTTTCGCTGAAAGTGAATCTCTTGCTTGTTAACTTACTTGCATGACAGCCTTTAAAACAATATGAATTGAAATGCATGATTGTACAACAGAGATTGTTCAATAATTATGATGATTGATGTTCTTGATTCAGTAGCTGTTGAAGAGTTTTGAGTGACAACCTGCACAGAAAAGAGGCCATTGCCTTCTTCATCTGTTCCATTAACTCTGGCACACTACGGAGACGGTTATAAACTTTAGTAGTGAAAGAAATCCCTGATTTTTAGTATGCTCTTTTAAATTTTGCAATGTTGCCGTTCTAAACATCATCAATTATAAAGCCAAATGAGGCTTGAAGAGCATCACAGAGTGGGACAAAAGCAGTGTGGAACTTCATATTAAAAAATAAATTGAAGTGCTATTTAAAGAAAGGTGACTTTTAAAATTATAATGGTTTAAGTGATAAATAAATTGAAAGACATGATGGCACTATGTCACCTCTTTGCATTTTTATGCAGATTTGAGATAATTTAGTTTTAATTGTGTACTGACATATATATTCAGCCTTCTTACTCTTCTTGAATCGCTGCTTTAGTCAGTCAAAAGATCTGCTGCAACAAAACCATTGAGCATTTCTAAATTAAAAAGTCTGAAAATTAGGTTATTCATTCCCTAAGAAGTTGCTGAGATATGAAATGAAATGGAAAATGAAGCAGTTAATTATGTAATGGAAAAAAAATCAGGTTGATGGATGTTTAATCCTGACTCGACCTCCACTTTCGGTGATCTATCTTTGGTAATTAAATGGAAAAAGTTATTTTCAAGAGTAAATCTGAGAATAGAAATAATCATGTGAGAATGGATCAGCAGAAAACGAAATCATATCAAGTTAAAACCCAGGTTGGTAATAAGACTCTTTAATCGAGAAAGGTATGATTGTGACGGAGCTTTAGTAGCATCTCGTGCAACACAGGAAACGTTGAAATTATACATTAATTTGGGTGGAATGGCATGTTGTCCTTTATTTATAAATAACTTGGCTAAAAAGAACAGTTGGGACCATGGTAATAATGCAACAAGAAACTCGAGAAATATAAAGTTGAGGTACTTGTCAAGTAATATTGTGACCCTCGAGGTTGATAACAATTTTTAAAGTAGAATAGACTACACTTAGAAAACAGGCTTTTCTCTCCAAAGACACTAAAGGGAGATATATATATATACAGATTTACCAATGAAACACCTTTTCTGCATGCTTTTAAAATTTGTCACTACAAAGCAGCAATTTCTCCCATCTTCCTGGATGAGATTATTATCTGTTCCGGATGATGGTTCATCGCAAATGTTTGATACTAACTGCAGATGAAGCAGTATCACCAAAAGGTCCAACAAAAAATTACTCAAGCTGCCAACTTGATTAATTTTTTTGTTTTCCTTCTGTTTTAAAAGAGCTGCTTTGATTATGCCAGATATGTCACCAAAACCCTCACCAAAACTTCCACCACTCTCAGCCATACATATTACATGGGTATAGTAGTATTTTTTCATAACAGAGCTAAAAGCAATTTTGTTGTAAATCCAGCCTCTGCAGAAGTGCTAAATACATACAACAACTTTACACAACAGGAAACCTTTACTTTGCACATCTTTCAGCTGGTCACGTCTTTAAATGTTTGTCTTTATATAACATTACAGTTGAGTAGCTGCAGAGGTTTTCAGGTACTAGGGGACGACCATTGATTTTCCATGGTGGGGCTCGGAGTTTTCCTGGCAGGAAATTATTCATTTCACGATGGCGGCAGCAGTGATTGTTTATTTAAAGCGCTAGAAGTCCATGAATATTCATCCTAAATCAAACAACACCTTGTTATGAAATACCCCAAACAGAAATTATTTATTTCAAGACTGCTCAGAAAGAATTTATTTATTTCACCAGAACTGAGCAAGAAATTATTTATTTAAAAAAAAAAATCCGAGCCCCCCTTGAGATTCTATGGTAGCCCCCTATAGTTATTGTAACTATATATACTTTAGCCAAACAAAGAAAAATGTATCAATTCCATCCTATCAATAATACATTGCCACAAACAGGCATTTAAAGAAAGTGTACTGGCTCATACTTGATTTGAAATTCATCCAAAGGAAACTGCAGAAGGTATTTTTGTACATGTATCTCTGTTGTCCACAGCTACATATCCTTTCTGTCATATATCATGGCAAACTGATAGATGTCATATCCTGCCACATCTATAGAAATGTATCCTACTCGGTGTATCCCGGTTGCCATTCATCTATCATTTCACACGGAGAAGTGGAAGTGGAAGTTTTTGTACGGATGCAGTGGGCCACTGATGCTGCAACCTTTCGCTGCTCTTTCTTAGCCCAAAATGTTGGCTGTTAGTCTGCAACCTACTTGCTTTACCTTTTCCTGTATGGGTTGACAACTATCTGTTTCTCTTGCAGCTTTTGTATTAATGCTGCAAGATTTGGCTGCTGTCTTAGTCCGAAATGTTGGCCAGCCTGCAATTTGCTGGGAACTTGTCTGGTATCTTCATTTAAGAATGTCTGACTGCAGGCACATTATGCCAAACATGTATTGTTAGACTGGAGATCAGTGACTAACCTCTCCGCTCAGCCCTTACACTAAACCTCATTTTACATGAAAATGATATGTAAATGTAGGGGAGACCGGGGCTGGTTGTCACAGGGGCAGGTTGTCACAGTGTGTAAAACTTAAACATGCTACTATTTCTATATAAAGCATGCAGGAGCACTGCCACTCTGTATGAATGGCAAAAGGGGAGCGACTTAAACCTATCTGGTGAATACATGCCTATATATTTTGAAATCTTGATGACTTATTGGACATTTTTTAAAATTCAGAATTCGGGCAGGTTGTAACACTCTCGGGGCAGGTTGTCACACTTTTGGTTATGAGCTCGAATGCAGGAAGTGGAACTCTGTAGGGCAGATCTTGACCAAGAAAAGTTATTTTGGACATATGAGGAATCCTTTACTTGCCCAGTGAAGACCTTAACAAACATGCTACTGTGTACAAGGGTGCTACGAATGAAGGCTTACCAATCAGCAGGAATGCATTCTGATCTGGAGTAGGATTTTTACGATTTTTTTGGAAAATTTTACATATAAATTTGAAATTGATTTATTTTAACACAGTGCAATATCTGCATACATCTTCAGTCATCAATAGCATGTATAAAGCCCAAATTTACATTTGGGTTAGTTTTTTTGGTTTAAAAGCCAGGTCCTAATAGGTAACAACCAGCTCCAAAAAGTGTGACAACCTGCCCCGCCTTTTTGTGACAACCTGCCCCGACTGATGAAAATTCCAAAAACGGGTGACCAAGGCCGTTGTTTTCAAAATTTTCACTATTTGTTCTAATGATGATTTAAAAAATGTTTATATGGTAAATGTATTACAGCAGACAAACTTCAAGTGCTTACAAGAAATGATCTTGCTTGCTGCCTATGATGTCAGTCCCTATACTTTTCATGCTAAATGCCAATGCTTCTAATTTATGTGTGACTGACTCATTGCCTATACATACCATGCAAAAGCATATGAGTAATTAGTCTCACAATGACCTCACAAGCTTCTCAACGAATGCCAGGGCATGGGAGCAAACAAAATCCCAACATTTCACAGTTTTACCAAACTGTAATAGTCAGTAAATCATGTAGTATTATAATTATTGTTTCTGGTTTCACACAAAAGAAACATCAGCAAGATGAATTAGACAGTTTACAAAACTACTAACAGAAAAAAGATAATATTATATATATGCTTTTGAAATGGACATGATGCCATAATGGAATCACACATGCAGAAATGAGAATTGTTGTAAGATGGCTTGAAGTAGCAATTTGAGATCTGCGATCTTCAACAAAAATGCCTAATTTAATCACGATATGTCAATTTTCCAACCTTGCAAATAATTTTTAGTTTCAGTCCCGATCCCATGCAACCCCCTCCCCCCCCCCCCCCCCAAAACCACAATTTCCCCAGCCAGTCGCCCCTGCAAAGACACACACCACCACAAAACAAATCCCCCCCCCTAAAAAAAACACACACTTTCAACCCCCCAGGCCCCTACACTACCCGAAGAAAACATACTTTTCTCAACCCGCAAAATATATCAAAAACACACAAACAAAATCTGAACCAGACCGCAAAGTTCTTGTGGACAAGCTTTTATTGCTCAGAATATCTCAACACTTCGTCAACAGAGCAATGTCTCAGAATTATGACACATCTACTGCACTGCTTCTGACTCACATCCTATCTGTTCTATCTATTAGCATAGTAGTGATACACATCACTGGGTTTATATACACATCACTGAGTGCTCTATGAGTCAATGAAAACAGCTTATTTCAATGTTGGAGATAGCAGCAACACCTTCAATGACATCATTGACGCTCTGAAAACAGCTGAATGTAAGGCATTTGTAAGCACTTGAGATTTGTCGACTGTAACTGTACCTTTTTCAACAACTATTTGATAAAGACTAGCATTGCATGCAAGTTGAAGGTAAAAAATTACTTTTTGTGACAGGAAATTTTTAACAGACCGTGTGCCTACCAGACTCCCTTCCAGGAGTCAAGATTTTTCAAAAAGACTCCATTGGGTTATAAAAGCAATAAACAATGATTGGTTGAGCTGTGTGACTCCATAGTTTAGTGCAATAAAAAGTGTGACAACCTGCCCCTGTGACAACCTCCCGGTCTCCCCTAAATGTAGAACTTTTTATAATCCATTACACTGATGAAGTCAGTCTCACCAGACTTCACAATTACACCTCGGGCAGGCCTGTTGAAGCATGAGCCTTTCTCAACTCTCTGGCGAGTATGCAACCAGGCAGCCGTTTCCTGCGCACACAATGCTAAGTCACTCTACAATGCCATCACTGCCCATAGCCAAGTACCCATTTACGCCTGGGTGAAGTGAAGCAGAGAGTTATGGAGGATCTGCCCAGTTCCTACATGCCATGGCTGGGAGTCGAACCTGCATCGTCTCAGTTACCAGACGATCACCTTTCCCACTAGGCTACGGCAATGAAAGCATTCCTTCCTCTTCTAATGGTGTGTCACAATGCATATCCGGAACACTAATTTTACTGATACTAACAGGCTCTCCTATGGCACAGCTTGACAATATATTTCGATTATATTTTATATGATACATGTAATGTACCTCGTAACATTGCCATTTTTTGGCCAAAGGTTGAGCTCTTACAAAATGCCACCCTCACGAAATGGCATAAATGAGTAATTGTACTGTGGCAGGTTTAAGAACTCCATAACCTTGCCAATGTACTCTTTTGACAATGAAGCGGTTGAATGTCTTGCTGTATTGTCAACATCCACTGAAATCTCATATTTTTTAAGAGAGCCTGAGGCTCTCATGAGCAACCGGCATTCAGAAAGTTCTCACCAATTTTTGGGCAGACCTTTTTCTTTGAAGAAGCTGCTGAATGAAATTTTCACAGACATTTTTTCAGGCATGCCACTGTCCATTTTGAATTATCATTCTGGTTGGAAATGAAAACTCAGCTGAATTTCTCAGACTAATTTTTCAGACTAAATCCAACAACATAGCAGTATAAATAATCATAAAAGTTCACAGAGCATAGAAAGCCTGTCTGTATCTCTATATTTTTTTAGCTCAACACAGTTGGAATCATCCCGTTATGTCACCTGAATACTCTGTGAATAGTCTAAATTTTCTCTGATACATTTATCATCTTGTTATTGAATATCCAACATGGAGACATTAGGTAACATTTTCCAAAAACAATACATGGACAATTATTTATTTATCTACGGGTCTGTGATTCTGTTTTCAGTAATGTTGAAAGGTGGTAACATTTTATTTTGACATTGGTATCAGATTGAAGCCAAATTATGCATCGTTCAATTCTGTATCAACAGTGTTAAACTGTTTTTAATTTAAGGTAAAATGGCCAACTATTGGCTGATGTATGTAACACATGCCACAAGCCTTTTTTTTTTTAAAGCAAACCAGTCCTTCAAGATTGGAGATCAGCAACTCACTTTTCTTCTGAGGCCTTGCACTAAATATCATTTTATATTAAAGCTCTTGTTGTGGTGTGTCAGGGGGCATCTCTATAACACTCATTTGATATACTACAATAGGCTCTCCTATGGCACAGCTTGACAATTTAATCCAATTATATTTTATATGATACATGTACCTCGTAACATTGCCATTGTTGGGCCAAAGGTTGAGCTCTTACAAAATGCCACCCTCATGAAATGGCATAAATAAGTAATTGTTCTTTGGCAGGTCTAAGTACTCAAACCTTGTCTGCCATAGTACTCGAGCTTAGCAATGAAGACAGCTAGACAGACAGCTGGACAGACAGACAGACAACGTTAATACAAATGATACATATTAACAGAGGTTACATAGAAAATAAATTTTTTGCAAAAAATATTTATCATTCATGGGAAGACCCCTCTAAGGCCAAATGGCTGCTATCAAGAATGTCTACTGCACTGAGCAAAGCTTCAATAATTCTGAAGTCTTTCTTTGAAAAATATAATCATCTTAAATAGAAGAAAGGCTGTATATGATCAGTTCATCAAGCTGCCTGCCAGTGAAAATGTCTTTGATCAATGTTGATATCTTTATCCACCACAGGAAGGGTCAAATGTTTTCATTCGCGCAGGTCTCTCTGTTCCTCTGTCCTTCTGTCTTAAATGCGAATGTTGAATAGCCACGGAATGGATTCACTTGACACTCACCAGGACTTTTCGATTGACAGCAATGAAAAACTGATTTGATTTTGGTCAAGAACCATTCATCATATACACCAAAATCATCAGATACAAAGTATGACCCTCCTGGCCTGCTCACCTGCTTATATGTATGTTTTTAACTTATACTTAAACAATAAAATCTGAGAAGTAGAGTTTTCAGTGCTGGGATATAAAAATTGTGTTCTCACTTTCAGTTTTTTCTGTTGAAACTTAACATTCACGGAATTTCTGTTTTCCATATTAAGATAAAAATCATCAATTCTCAGAATTTCTCATTTCCATTTTATGATGCAATTCATGTCTTCAAAAGTTCAGTCAAAAATATACAAAATTCACATTGTCAGAATTTTTTTTCAATCTCAAGTTTCAGGAAATACAATTTTCAATATATGAAGGTGAAAAAGCATGTTTTCTGCATTTTAGTTTTTTGCAAAAAGTGTGTTTTCGACTGTTCAAAGAGGTTCGTCACGGAGAAATTTGAACGAGGATACCTGTTATTTTTGGGGAAGGTCTTAAAGGAATTGCTATGGAGGATCTGCCAAATTGAGCATAGGGATAGAGTAGTGCGGGGCATGCAGCCCCCCTTAACTTCGAGATGCGATTTGACCTACTTTTTGTGGTCGATTATTTGAATGCTTATGCTGTCAGGAAGGGATCACTTGACTCTACTAATAACTAGTGAAACGAATGTCTACCAATTTTAATAAAGGAGTTACGACCCTTTTTGTAAAAATTGGCCTTCTTACCCCACCCATCGGGCAAGAAGCCCCCCTATTATAATCCTATGGCAAATTTTTTTGCGAGCGCATTCAGCTTGAAAGTTATTTCTTGGGGTTCTTTTATCATTTTTAAGGCATTCTATTCACTTTTTCTGAATTTCAGAATTTTTCTGTTCATACTTTCATTTTTTAATATTTTTCGCCCTTTGTCAATTTCGGCCAAAATTTTTTCTATTTCAATTAGCTATTCTATCAAGATTTAAGGTAAAGTAAACATTATTAAATGATTCCGGAAGCAGCTTTGAGGCCTCAGTGAAGGGGGCCCGTGCCCCATACCATGTGGGGCCTCTCGCCCCAAACCCACATATTTTAATTTGACCTGTATATTTTAAGCCAAAATGCAAAAAACATGATCCAAATCATATTTATGTGATGGTCATAAAGTGAAGCAATGCAGATATCCATTATACTTTTAAAAATTTCCAAAGTTATTTCTGACAACCACTTTCAAAGAATTAATCAAAGTTACAAAAACCATGCACATTTTTTTGTTTCTTTAATTACTTCCATGGTTTGGTGCTGTTTGCCCTGAAAATTTGTGACGTCACCTAAAAAGCCTCTAGCTTCAATCCTATCAATAAGAAAAAGCATCAAAAAAGTAAGTTTAGATATAACCCTGGGGGGGCTTCTCACCTAACCCGGGCTTCTTGCCCCGACCCACTCTATAGGTGTGCATAGGCAGTAAAGCGATTAGTGAAAAGGGTTTGGGTTTGCGAGAACCAATGAGGACCCATTCAGACCCAGAGATCACTTAATTGAGTATAGAGATAGGCCTAACCTTCAACAGACAAGAAGAGGGTTGCGCTAAAAGGGATTGGTACCAAGTTCATTTAGACACACGTCCAGGGTTTAGCAGGCATTAAACATTATAGTACTTTCATTTAAGTTCATAAAAGTCTCTACAGTTCTGATAGGATTGGTCTAGTGGTAGCGTGCTGGACTGCCAATCGCTGAGTCCAAGGTTCGAGTCCAGCTCTTGCCAGGTCACCTGCGCCTATGTTGGACAACTGTTTCAATCATACTTTGCCTCATTGCCATGTCCTCCTCCTGTTCTAATTAGCCTATTAAGCGCATAAATACAGAACGTAAAGCCCCAATCATATATCCATTCATTACAGTTCTGATGATGAAGGAATGAAATGAAGTGTAAATGTAAAAGTTTGCATGAGTTTTCAGATAATTCATATGTCGATTTTTAAATCACCGCAAGAAGCATTGCACTACAGACAGATGACATAAGTGAGGAAATAGATATCATAAAACAGAATGTGAGAATAAGCCAGATGAAGTAATTAGTGAAATAGATGGCAGTAACCACTAATCCATCATGAACTGCATTATTTATTCATCTGATATTATTAAAAATTGAGATACAGCTTTTTTGGAAAGGAGACAAGTACCTCAGGATTATCCAAATGCTAAAGATCAAGTAGGTCTAGCCTGATGTGGAAATTTTTTTCAAAATAACATCAGACTGTAAACAGATGATAACAAGGTGATTTGATGTGATATAATTTTACAAATAGCTCTTCAAAGTTCTTCAAAGTAAGTACATTCCTTCATCTGCCACCAAATATCAGAGTCAAAAGAGCTATCGGCATTATATGAAAATAGTAAAATTGGTGCAAAGTACTCCCAGAAATGACATTACTGTCATCCTTCTTCACAGACACATTTCTGTATCCATTTGTTGATGTTGTTCGATTTAAATCTGGCAAAGTGCAGTCGTAAGGCTCGGAGGTGAATCTCTCTTTGTCCTGGAGATAATGTCTGAATGTAACGTAAAGTAAAGTAAAGTAAAGTAAAGTAAAGTAAAATTTTATTTAACGTCAGTGATGACAATAAAAACAGATAACATAAGCTGTTCAGCTTTTAACCGACTAGTAAAATAACAGAACAAGGTGAAAGAAAGAAATATATACAAATGTTAGATGATGACTATGTACAAAGGTGATACTGGTTGCATAAGTTCATTTTAAATTACATTACCTTCTGCAATATTTCATACTACAATGAATTTCTGAGACAGAGCATGCATGTGCCACATTGGCATTGATTTAGGATTGCAAGTTTTCTTAAATTTAACTTAAAAGTTGATATGTCCTGACAGTATTTCATGTCACAGGGCAGAGAATTCCATACTGCAGGACCTTGGTATCTAATTGACCTTTAGCCATACTGAATAGTGTTAAACCGTGGTTGAACAAGCTTGTTATTATCTCTCATGTTGTATTGAGATATTTGTTTGTCAAAAAATGAACTTTCAATAGGTGGCGCTAGGCTATTGATGACTTTGAAAACAAATTCTGCTAAGTTATTTTTACGGTTCACATGTAGCATTTTCTTTCCCGTTTTCAGGAGAATATCATTATATGTGCTTTCATAATCATTACAGACTAGTCTTAAAGCTCTTTCATTCAGTTTTTCAAATTTTCTATCTTGGCCGAGAGAGAAATTGTTATATGCAATAGAGCAATACACAAAGTTTGACGCCACGAATGCCTCATAGACTCTCATTCGCCCTTCATAGTCTATATACTTGCATATTTGTTGCAGTGCATTTATTTGTCTTGCTGCCTTTTTGGTGACAAGTGATACTTGATGATTAAATGTAAGCTTATTGTCAATATGGATGCCTAATAATTTCACCAATTCCTCTGACTTTATAGTATTATTCTGTATTACAAGTGTAAAATCTGAGTTATCCCTGCTTAAACAAATTGTTTGAAATTTTGTTGGATTTGCCTTCATGAAGTTAGCACTGAACCATGAAATTGCATGTGCAGACGCTACCTCCAGTTTTTCTTTTACTACTGATAAATTATTATGCGAGTATGAAAGAGTATTATCATCTGCATAATTATATACTTCACATTGTTTCTTTAAAGCTATTAAAAAATCATTTATGAAAATGTTGAAAAGGAGAGGACCCATCAGGGATCCCTGGGGAACACCTGTCTTTAGATTTGACCAGTCAAATTTAATGTTCCCTAGTTTTACGGCTTGTTTTCTATTCTTCAAATAGCCCATAATAAAAGAACAGGCCTCTAATGAAACACCATAAGCATGCAGTTTCGCTATCAGAAGTCCATGGGGTAAACTGTCAAAAGCTTTAGAGAGATCTATAAGTACACATCCTACGTAGCTATTATTGTCAAGGGCTTTTCTCAGGCTCCATTGCGTTTGAACACTTGGACAAATCTGGTTCTATGCACTGGACATAGAGGTTGAATGCTCTTAAATGAATAAATTAAGATGTGATTTATTGGCAATGGGAAGATTAATTGTAAGTTGAGAAATTTTGAGCCTGATATAGAGATGTGATTTATAAATATATTTGTCTTCAATTGTCAGTCTTCAATTATTTTTTGAACTGATGATTTGGGATTTTAGGATGTAGCCTATACATGTAATATTAAATTCTATATCTGAATTTTTTTACATATATGGTACCTTTGAAAATATTTACCTGCAAGCCCCATCATAGTTCCCTTCGGTATCAGATAAAATCTGAATTTGAATAATCATGGCTAAATGTCTGTTGCATGTATATATCACATTTTTAACATGTTTCAAGTCACATGCAAAGACGCTACTCAATAACATTGATATTGCCAATAAGGATATTCCAGGCAATGTGTGCCATTGATGATAAAATAACATACTCGTGGTTTGTTTCTATTCACAGAAATATATTGTGTGAGGGTTTAAAAAATATGGCTGTTAAAATAAAAAATTCCAATGACACAAGTTTATTACTTCTTCTTCTTCTTCTTCTTAGTATTTACTCGATCAACATCAAGATTTGATGGCTGTGTCGAGGAGTGTGAGTGCGCATGCGGCTATTAGATTAAAATCCGTGAGTGCAAGTAATGATTTTAAAAACTTGAGTTTAAAAACAGAGGTTTAACTGCACCTCACTAAAAGCATTTCTATTATTTACAGTTTTTAGTCAGACGACTTTTAAACGACTCAAGTGAGTCTGCATTGACTACGTCATCTGGTAATGTATTCCAGCCTCTGATTGCTCGTGGATAAAAGCTTTACTTGATATAGTCCTGCGTTGTATCAGGAACAACAAAGGCCCTAGAGTTCATTATACGACCTGAAGATCTGACGCTTGGTACAAGGTGTTCATGTTGACTCGGCATCTCTACATATTTGTTTGTTGCTTTACAGAGCATACAAAGTCTCATGAATTTCCTTCTGCTTTCCAGGCTTGGCCATTTCAAGGCCTGTAGCATCTGGCTCACTGAGCTTCTGTTTCCGTATCGATTTAGGACGTATCTGGCTGCTGCACGTTGAACCATCTCTAGTCTTTTAATGTTATGTTGTGTGTACGGATCCCACAGGGTTGGCGCATATTCTAGGAGAGGACGTACAAGGGCTTTGTATGCCCTTTCTTTAATTGATGACGACCTGCTCTGGAGGGTTCTTTTCAGAAATCCCAGATTTTTACTTGCTTTTGCAATTATATTGGAGATGTGTGTATTCCAAGTGAAATCTGATGTTAGTGTCACTCCGAGGTACTTTGCTTGTTGCACGTGTTCAAGTTCATGTCCATGAAGTTTGTAGTTATATCGGCTGATGTTTCTGCTCTTTGATATTGTAAGGGCCTCGCATTTCTGGGGGGAAACTTCATGAGCCATTTCTGCTCCCATTCTCAAAGCTTGTTTAGATCCTCTTGAAGTTTCGAGGCATCTTCTTCTCCTTTTACTGCCAGGTATGCGACCGTGTCATCTGCGAAGAGACTTACCGTTGATGTCATATTCTCTGCGATGTCGTTAATGTAGTAAATGAATAAGCAAGGGCCAAGTACTGATCCTTGAAGGATCCCGATGTAACAGGGCATTTGTCTGATTTTTCACCCTCAAGTACTACGCATTGTTGACGATCGGCTAGGAATGCTTCTATCCATTTGTTAGTTTTACCCCTGACCCCGTAGTAGTTTAGCTTGTATGTGGCTGACCTTATCAAAGGCTTTGGCGAAGTCCATGATGAGGACATCCGTCTGTTGCTTGTGCTTTAAGGTTGTTGAGGATGTCACATTGAAATTCGAGGAGCTGTGTTTCAAAGGAGCGTTTATCTAGAAATCCATGTTGAAGAGCATATAGTAGGGGGAACGGGGGCACATTGGGACGCGGGGCACTGTGGGACAGTGGGGTTTTCTTGGATCCTGGCAAGGTATATGATATGGTAGTGCCATCATATCTTGTAATTTCACATCCTGATATTTCCATGGTTTTATAGACAAATTACAGCCACATGCAGAAGTATGGCGAGCAAAAGTTTGTTTTTGCTACTACTGAAGTAAATATGGACAGGTTCAATTCAAACCATTCTGGGAACAAACCATGAACATGAAGCTTTCTCAGTGCTTGCATGAATTTTATATATCCTAACGAACAGTTATGAATTACTATCCGTATAAACACACTCACTGGTGTCCGAGAAATTAGCATTTTGGTGTAAAAGTCATATCGGGGCTCATGGGGACAGTGAATTTGGGGCACATTGGGACGCCCTTAATATGGCAGAATTTAAGTGTCCAAGGCAACTGAATGACCTGGGACAGCACACAAGCACACAACAGGTGTTCAGGCCACAGTGAATAGAGGTATAGTGGATTACCATGCTCTGTGAACAAATTTGTCGCAAAGCATTGTGTGTTACTTAAATAGATGTCCGCACCCAGGACAGTTTATGTTAAATGTTTAAAACTGTTAAAGTTATGAACTATTGGCACTACAAGGTGTTAATGCACTGTATATTGTCTTACGCACTACTTATATGTGATATCTATTGCACATGGAGTGTTAAAATGATTTTTCAATTGATGTCCCAATGCGGGGCACATTGGGACAGTCATTTTTTTACTCACATTTTGCTCTCTGGCTGCAAAAGGGTATGTGAAGTCTAGTTTATTATGCCTTGTATTTAAGCTCGATGGTATTGGTGATATTCATGCAAACTTCTGAGTTCTTCAGTGCTTTCAGCCAGGGTTGCAAAAAAATCCGATTTAAATCAAAAAAATCAAAAAAATCGGATTTATTTGATTTAAATCGGATTTTTTTTATTTAAATCAGATTTAAATCGAGCAGTCGTATTTTTTCAAATATGATGTTTTTGGAAGAAATTGAAGTCATTATAAATGATAAACTGTTCTTAATTCCCTCAGAATATGAATTTAACGTTAATTCAAGTGTGAAATTTTGTCAATTTTTTGGAACTACTATTGCTGGGAATGACCAATGAAATAGGAAAAGTTTTACTTCGCTTCCGAAAGAGAATTAAAAGGGTTTAATCCTATTCCGAAGTCACAATTTATGAATACTTGGAAGCCACTGTCCATAGAATATCATACTTTGGATCAAAGTAATGATTGAAATTACTAACGATGACCGCAGAATCAGTATTTTATAATTACTATGGTTTGTTATTGTTGGTTTCTTGTTTAATGAGTGCAACTTTTGGCATGAGATTAGGAATTTGCGGGATGAAAGAGGATTGCTGTTTAAACTGGATTAAAGTAAGCCAAAAACCACCCTGGTATCTCCATTCCTTGCCAATTCAAGTGTGAAGGTGTCAACTGATCCATTTTAGCATTTATATGCAAACTATTTGCAGTTTTCTTACATATAGTGATTTTCAATAAAAATCATTGATTAAAATCACTGATTTAAATCACGATTTAAATCAAATGATTTAAATCAAATGATTTAAATCATGCAACCCTGCTTTCAGCATTGAGCAAAATTAGTAGATGTTAAAAGCGTCCCAATGTGCCCCCGTTCCCCCTATGTTGTTTGATCTTGCATGTGCCATGATGTTGCTGGCGATTATATGCTCCATGAGTTTGCATGCTATGCATGTTAGTGATATTGGCCTGTAGTTCGCAGGGTCTGATTTCTGGCCTTTCTTGTAGACAGGGACTACATTTGCTTGTTTCCATTCATGTGGGACGATTCCGCTATCATACGATGCTCGGAAGATGATTTTGAGGATTGGAGCTATTGGAATGCACTTGAGTTGAATATGTCCTGCTGAAGCCACAGACATTATAGTGTAATAGTATTACGTAAATACTTCCTATTTTATGTCCATGGGCATAGTAACTGAATCATATTTCATTTGATGTAACCGCATCATCCACTTACTGGTTTTTATGGTATTCATTCAATTTGAAGCCCATTTTAGCTAATGAATATTGAGTGAGGATTTTATGAAACCTAATAACAGCATGATGATTGCAATTTTTTATCTGTATGACTGATATTGCTTGACTCTACTTCTTTTCAACTACCCACATATATGTAATATAGACAGCAAACTTTATATTTGGAAATAATTTAATTATGCAATCCTTAAAGTAATTCAATAATCCATTAAATGTCATTTTCATTAAAAAAAATTATTGAATCCATAATCAGCAAAAGAAAATCGATATGCAAAATGGGTTCTGGCAACTAAAAACATACATGTATTGGTCATATATAATTCTGATATTCCATGTGTTTGTATAGCACGTGGTCAGTAATAGATGATGCTCCGTTTTCACTCAACTATCTGAAACAATGGAAAAATAATGATTCAGCATCCTTATAATGACAATAATGTAACAATATGATTTTAAAATGGCCCCTCATCAAAATGTGACCCTGCATATCCTCGTTAGGTCATCGGCAGTGGGTAGCTCTGCTGACTCATGATAAGTGCATGTCCATTCAACAGACTCTTTGCCTTGAATGTTGATCAATTTTGAAAACATTTATAACTTTCAGAATCCTAACCCTATAGAAACTGCAAACGGCCTTGTTCATGAATATGTATGTTCACTTGGTTCGTGTGCAAGAATATTTGCCAATTGCACAGACGAATATCAGAAATTAGGTCAATTCCCTGGAAAGTTGCTGAGATATGAAATGAAAGAGAAAATGAAGCAGCTAATTATGCGATGGAAATAAATCAGGTCTAATCCTGACTCAACCTCCACAAGGCAATACTGTCGAGTAACATGGGTCATCTTGTGCAAAGTGTTGAGAAACAGTTACTCAAATCTTGCTCAACCTACCAACTTACTTAAATTTTTTGTTTTCCTTCTGTTTTAAAAGAACTTCTTCGGTTATGCCAGATATTTCACCAAAAACTCTCACTTCCACTACTGTAGCAGAGCTAAAAGCAATTGTGTTGTAAATCCAGCCTCTGCAGAGGTGCTAAATACATGCAACAACTTTTTCACAATAGGAAACCTTTACTTTGGACATTTTTCAGCTGGTCACGTCTGTCAGTGCCTGTCTCTTATAACATTACAGTTGATTTGCTGCAGAGGTTTTCAGGTTCTATAGAGTTGTTGTATCTATACTCTCGCCAAACAAAGAAAAATGTATCTATTCCATTCTATCAATAATACATTGCCACAAAGTTTGTGGAACAAACAGGCATTTACTGCAATTTCAATAAGTATGAGTTTCTGCAAAAGGCCAGTAAAACGTGGCAAATGCACTTTATGTGATTGGTTGAGACACTGAATTTCGTACTATAAAACTAATTTGAATATTACAAAAACGTATCTTAAGTCCAGTGGACGTATTTGGTATAGTGGCTAATCTTATCTACAAACCAAACTCAGCTGCTCAATGAAGCAGAATGTAAAATTTTTCACAGTTACCTACGTTCATCATAGATATTTGGAGGACGTTTTATTGCCTATGGACCAATCAGATAAGCTGAAAATACCACGTATAAACTGAGAGAACAACCCAGAAAAACTCATACTTAATGAATCTGCAGTAAAGAAAGTGTACCGGCTCATACCCTGATTTGAAATTCATCCACAGGAAACTGTAGAAGGTATTTTGGTATCTCTGTAGTCCACAGCCACATATCCTTTCTGCCATGTATCATGGCACATTGACAGAGGACATATCCTGCCACATCTATAGAAATGTAACCTTCTCTGGTCTCGGCTGACATTCATCTATCATTTCACACAGAGAAGTGGAAGTGGAAGTGGAAGTTTTTGTACGGATGCAGTGGGCCACTGATGCTGCAAACTTTGGCTGCTCTGTCTTAGCCCAAAATGTTGGCTGTAAGTCTGTACCTAATTGCTTTACCTTTTCCTGTATGTTGTCAACAACTATCTGTTTCTCTTGTAGCTTTTGGTTTGACGCTGTGAGATTTTGCTGCACTGTCTCCACCCGAAATATAGACTGTAACCGACTTGCTTTACCTTTTCATGTACGGGTTGACAACAATCTGTTTCTCTTGTAGGTTTTTGTTTTAATGCTGAAAGATTTGGCGGCTGTGTTATCCCGAAATGTTTTCCAGCCTACAATTTATTTAACTTGTCTGTATCTTGACGTTAGAATGTCTGACTGCAAGAACATGTCCATTGTATAATTTATATGCCAAATGGGAGATCAGTTACTTACCTCTCTGCTCAGCTCTGCTCAGCTCTTACACTAAACCTCATTTTACATGAAAGCATTCTCCCTATTATAGTGGTGTGTCAGGGGGCATCTGTGTAACATTCATGTTACTGATACTAACAGGCCTCCTATGGCACAGCTTGACAATATAACCCAATTATGCTGTATATGATACATGTACCTCATAGTATTGCCACTGCTGGGCCAAAGGTTGAGCTCTTACAAAATGCCACACTCAGGAAATGGCATAAATGAGTAACTGCGCTGCTGCAGGTTTAAGGACTCCATAGCCTGGTCAGTGGTCATTGTACCTACTCTCTTGACAATGACGGGTTGAATATCCTGCTGTATTGTCAACATCCACTGAAATCTCACATTTATTTTAGAGAGCCTGAGGCCATTCGTACTGTTAGGATTTTCTTTGAAAAAAAAGGTAATTGTAAGAATGGAAAACTTTTTGTGATAAGCTGACCACATTACCAGACAAGATTTGTCATTTAACTGCAGCCAGTTGTTCATGGCAAGAATTCAGTTATCACATCTGTTTGTGTTTGATATGTTGTGAAAAGATTATGGACAGTTCATACAAGGCATTGAAATCAGCCAATGCATTAGTCCTTAACACAGTCCTGTGGGATATGACCCTTTTCCTGAAAGGTCGCATAAGTCTGACTTAGCAATTGTGTCAATTTTCCTGCAATTTGGACAAATCGTTTTACTCGGTATTACACAGGGTAATACCAAATGATACTCAAATGATTTTTTAAAATCATGAGATTTCCGAAACATTGCATAATGCAATATCTGAAGAACTTTCAAGTTGGTATGGCACTGATTTACCGAAATCACATCATTCCAGCATCTTGCAAAGAATGTGAAAAAAACAACAATATAATTTGGCATAGCAGTGATTTGCCCAAATCACTGAATTTCTAGTATCTTGCTACATAAGTGTGGATATTTGTTCAAATTGCTGCATTGCAAAGCACAAAGTTTTCGGCAATGTTCTTAGCAAACTGGAAAAAATGAAATGATGATCGATGGATGGATGGATGATTGGGGCTTAACATCCTGTATTTTTGCACTTGGTAGGCTAATTAGGACAGGAGGAGGGCATGGCAATGAGGTGAAGGATGATTGAAACAGCCATCCAACATAGGCCCAGGTGATGCGGCAACAGCTGGATTCAAACCCCAGACCCAGCGATTGGCAGCCCAGCATGCTACCAATAGACCAACCCTCCCCCATAAAGAAGTGATAGATGGATAGATACTAGATAGATAGATAGATAGATATGGTAAGTGCTGCCCTCTAAGCCCAGTTCTGGGCGCTCACGAGGGTTGATTGATGACATGGGAGAGAGAGCGGGAGTCCTCAACATGTTACACATTTACCCCATGTGAGGGATCTTTTACTTACCCAGCATAGAAACTGATACAAGGGGCCGCCAATTTAACGTCTCATCCGAACGACATCCAGCTGTCGTTCGGATGAGACGTTAAATTGGCGGTCCCTTGTATCAGTTTCTATGCTGGGTAAGTAAAAGATCCCTTTGGCTTTCCATAAAAATTCATGAAGAAATACTTCACATGTTCAATCGTTTGTTTTTGCACTACTTCCCCATTCCTTGTAACCCTCTGTTATCCTGGTATAAGATAACGATAATGAAAGCTTTATTGGCCATAATCTGATACAGAAAAAGAAATTTTGTCACATGATATTTGACAGTGAGTACGGCCAAGATTAAAGAATTTAAAAGCAACACGGACAAAAGTACCTTGCAGATGCTTTGTGCGAGCCCTAGGGACTCTCAACTGTACCACTAGTTAACAATTCAAATTCATGAAACAATAGGTGGGATCTGAATTTCTGAACTTTCTTAGCCAGAGCCAAAGTTCTTTTCCTCTTCTGCACAGTCATGGTGTTGAAACAGATGCTTGCAGATACTACAACGTCGTTCAAGGTCCTTCACCAGTGTCCCTGACAACATGCCATAAGAGGCTGGACAAGCACATAATAGTGACAATGTAACAGCAGCATTGAATTACAGTCAGGCATACAATGTTAACATCAACTTTCAGTTTACATGTACTGCCAATACAATACATCTTTATCTGAGATTTCCTAATATGACTACTAACTTGTGTTTTAAAAAAGGGCATCTGTAATCGATCCATATCCCCAAATGCTTATAATTATCCGAAATCCCTACCACCTTTCTATTGTCATCTGCCAACCGTTTTCACGGCCCCTTATTATGATTCTACAATTTGTAGACATGTTTTTTTGGGACATACTCTGTATTTCTTGCTTCTATGGGATGCTGAGTTTTAACTACAAGTATTTACCGAAATTTGGACCTAACTATTTATTTGTCATTGACCAGTGGATCAGCATTGGGACTAGGTCAGTTCATCAGATCTAGACAATTTTACAGTCCAATTTAGAACTCGGGTCCTCATTCCTACTCTTGTAATGTGAAAGGGGTGTAAGACTTGGTTGAAATAAGACTTGATCTGCCTAAAGAAATGGGTAAAACACAAGGTTTTCATGCAGCACCAAAACCATGTTGCATGAACCACTTTTTGTAAATGCCTATAGTGTTCACTCTTCACCCTTCAATAGTGATGTGCACAAAATGATTATTGCAAATCAGCCAATGATAAAAATAGCACAACTCACCACGGTCTCCCCTGTTGTCAATTGCTATGACATCATAAATATTAAATTTGACATCATAAATATTAAATTTGACATCATAAATATTAAATTTGCTGCATAAAAAAAAAAGAGTGCCGCCTATGTTTGGCAATCTGCAGATTCTTGTTTTCGGGACAATCACTAACTTCATACATGAAACTTCACATTGTTTATGAAACAAGTTATATGCAGAGTAAGTTTTCTCCTTATATATCCCTGTCAATGAAGACTTAATGATGAACCACTTGGTGAAGATGAATATATATAGAAAATATCAAGATTTTGCTCCATGGTTCTATAATACCACTAAAGAGACCAACTGAGAAACACTGTTTTGCTCTGTTACTTGGAATTGTCATAATGACGGTATCTATTCTTGATGACAACAGCTTATGCTAGGATTAGAGCACAATAATTATAATCATAGTTTGTTTTTAACAGTTTTCAATCTAACAATTGAGCAGGTGTGTCCTTTAAACTTAAATCAAACTTTGCAGTATAGTATCAAAATTACAAGACACAGTTTCAAGTGTTGAAACTGAAGGCTAGCTTATTGGAATTATTCATAAATTATAAGGTAAATACATTTTTTTTATTAATTCATAAAATATTTTTAACATAGAAAAAGACAAATTTCATATCAACTCTGTCATTTATAGGATGTAAGATTAGGCGAAATCAGAACAATCAACAAATTATGATGAAGCTTAATAATAATATGGCTTGCAAATTAAGTGGATTCCTACTGTCCTTTTGAATTTATGATTTTACTATATAAGAAAAAACATAAGAATTTTTTTGCTATCATCCTAGTTGTGCCTTTTAGGAGTCTAATCCACATAACATTAATACTTTTCTTACAATTATCGAAAAATATGAAAAAATATTTTTTGTGTATTGGGCAGTAATGTTAAAACTGTAGCATGTATATTTTTTTGTTTTGGAACCTTATTGTATCTATCATCGTAGTTGTGCTTTTTTAAGGAGTGTCATCCACATAACATTAATAATAGCCCCATATTATTAATACTTTTCTCACTATTTTTGAAAAATTAAAAAAAGAATTTTCAAACACCAAAGATATGCCTTTTGGGCCATTAAATGTTTTAAGAAAAATGGACTGATTAAAATCCAAAAGTAATGTGAAAAATTACATTTTTTTCAAAACTGCGTTATTCAGTAAATTTTGCAACAACATCCATGACATCTTTTCCGTTTACGCTTGCAAATCTGGACCCGATAGAGACTGAGACATGACTTTTATTAACCCATGCAGGCTTATGGGTTATGTAATATGTGCAACCATGCATGACTGTATGTTACAGCCTGGAATTTTGACACAAAAAAGTAGTGGACTGCTGCATTGTGACAATGGCACTTTGTGACTACTGGGCCCAATTTCACTGACCTGTTGAGACCAGTCTAATTGCTTTAGACTAGTCCCAATTCAGAAAAACCATTTCAACAACAGGTCACATATTCATGTAAAATCATCCAACTTCCACCAGCAAAAATTTATCCCCGCTTGAGAAATACTTGCTGCATTAAATATTTATAATTTTTTTTATAAAGTTTTTTTGGTGCAGTTTGATAAATTTTTTTTCGATAAATTTGCAGAAAAAAAAAATTTAATGTTGCCCCATAAGCTATGGTTCTTCCTAAAGATGAGAGAAATATTCAATTTGATAACATTTTACAAAAACTGTGAAAAAAACTTTTTCAGACTTGTCTCTTCGAGACTGATGGCAAGCTGTCTCTGTTCGAGACTGTCAAGTGGCAGCAGAATACTGACAGTCCCTGGAAAATCAAATTGGGTCAATAATGATTTGATCCGTTTTTGGCAGATCACAAGATCAGGGCGCACAACAGCTGTCCATATTACTACGCCAAACTACTTTCACAAAGCATGGTTGCTGCCAAAGATCCAGTCCACTGCTTTGAATGAAAATGTTTGGAAATAATGAGACAAAAAGAAAGTTTCAAAACTTTAGCATAAACTTTGCCTGTGAAAGGGACGATTTTACTCATCAGAAGTTTGATGGTATTCAATCTACTTACGCCATTTAGTGCATGTTAAATTGTGGTCAGAAAAGTGTCCAAAAAGAATGCTCTCTCACTTATTCACGTGTCCATACAAAGCCAATGTTTTTGCTTTGTGATATCGAAAATGCTCGTTTGTATTTATCTGTTACTTTATGGTGATTTATTAACCAGGGCAACTATATAATTTACAATTTCATAACAGCTGTGTAACACTCAACAAAATGTCTTGACCATGCCACAAGTGGCCCCCTCTATACTGGCATTATATGTGAGCTACAATGTATACATGCTCCATGATAAAAATAGTTCCAACTTATTTTGGTATTTACAAGCTGTCTGCTAAAAATTGAAGCCAACCAAGGTCAGATTAGACACAAGAGTTCTTGGAAATAAACTAGACCATCACTAAATGATGGAACTGTCCTGGTTTCTTCCAGACTGTCCTGGCTTCTTCCAGAGATGAAATTATGTTGACCGTTCACAGGAGCTCGCAAATTTTGCACCCTAGGTGGCAGCAAATAGCGGTCAACTTGTAGACAGGATGGCAAGTCAGATCTTTTGATGGCATTTCAAGCCATTTCATCAACAAATTATAGACAAGTCCCTATTTCTTTGGATTGGACTGCTCCTAAGCTGTTGTTTGGCATTCTTACCAAACTGTCTGATGAGAATGTTTGTTAATCCTACACTTGATTCAAGGTGACCCAGCAAGAGTTGGATTCAAATCCTGGAACCAGAGTTTGGCAACCTGGCATACTACCACCAGACTAACCCTCCAGTCACCCACTGTAGCTTGCAAATTAAGCTGATAAATGATGAAGTATCACCTTCTCTAAACTGAACATTGGAAACATAGAGGCTGTTTGATCAGTTATGATCAAGAGAAGGCCATTAAATTTTGATTTGTCATAACTGATTTTAGAGTAAAAATCAGATGCATAATCCTTTTGTTTGCTGTCACCAACTCTTGATGGGTCACCCTGGCCTATGTTGGTTAGCTGGTTCAATCATCCTTTGCCTCATTGCTGGTCCTCCTCCTGTCTTCTTAATTAGCCCACCTTGTGCGTAAATACAGGACATGAAGCCCCAATCATCCATCCATCCTTTGCAAACTGCAACAGGCAAGCTTGTCAGGCAGACCCTTTTTTTAATCTCTGTTCTCCACAGTTTAGAGTTCGAACAAACATTTGGCTAATTTTGAAATTAAGAAGAATCAAACGTGTAGGATTAACAAACATTCTCATTGGACAGTTTGGTAAGAATGCCAAACAACAGCTTAGGAGCAGTCCAATCCAAAGAAATTGGGACTTGTCTATAATTTGTTGATGAAATGGCTTGAAATGCCATCAAAACATTTGACTTGCCACTTTTTTTCACAGTTTTTGTAAAATGTTATCAAATTGAATATTTTTCTCATCTTTAGGAAGAACAATAGCTTATGGGGCAACATTAAATTTTTTTTTCTGCAAATTTATCAAGATAAAAAGTTAATTTTTTTCAATCAAACATCACCAAAAAACTTTATTTAAAAAAGTATAAATATTTAATGAAGCAAGTATGTCTCAATCGGGGATACATTTTTGCAGGGGGAAATTGGATAATTATACATGAATATGTGACCTGTTGGTGAAATGGTTTTTCTGAATTGGTACTAGTCTAAAGCATTAGACTGGTCTCAACAGGTCAGTGAAATTGGGCCCATTAGTCGCAAAGTGCCATTGTCACAATGCAGCAGTCCACTACTTTTTTGTGTCAAAATTCCAGGCTGTAACATACATTACATAACCAATAAGCCTGCAAGGGTTAATAAAAGTCATGTCTCAGCTTCTATCGGGTCCAGGTTTGCAATTGAATTGGAAGTTTAATGTTCTGTTCAAAATAAAAATCTATGTTGGAATCAATGCAGTTAGAACAAATTTCTCAAAATTTCTAAAAAGAGGAAAATTTGCTAGAATTTTGGAGGAAATAGATATTTTAACAAATTTCTTGCACTTTAAATCTTTAATTTCGATAACTCGTGCTGTGGATATGAATATTCTGTCATAGTATGTATGTTTAGCTATAATACGCCATAAATCTAAATAATTCAGCCGGCATTATTTTGGGGTTTCAGACAGAAATGTGTGGAAATTAGCAAAGATTATTTCTTCTATTTTTTTTCTTTTGGTTTTCAAAAAAAAAATTATTGGGTTAAAATTCCAAATGAGTTAAGATGTTTCAAGAGTTATAATGTAGAAGCGTAAACGGAAAATATTGTCATAGATGTTGTTGCAAAATTGACTGAATAACGCAGTTTTGAAAAAAAATGTAATTTTTCACATTACTTTTGGATTTTAGTCAGTCCATTTTTCTTAAAACATTTAATGGCCCAAAAGGCATATCTTTGGTATTTGAATTTTTTTTTTAATTTTTCAATAATTGTGAGAAAAGTAATAATAATATGGGGATATTATCAATGTTATACATGTATATGACACTCCTAAAAAAGCACAACTATGATGATGACACAATAACGTTCCAAAACAAAAAAATATACATGCTATAGTTTTAACATTACTGCCCAATACACAAAAAAATATTTTTTCATAATTTTCAATAATTGTGAGAAAAGTATTAATGCCATGTGGATTAGACTCCTAAAAGACACAACTAGGATGGTAGCAAAAAATGGATATAAAACACTGATCATCCCTCTACAAACTGCAAAAATATTTCTTATATGTTTTTCTTATATAGTAAAATCATAAATTCAAAAGGACAGTAAGAATCCACTTAATTTGTAAGCCATATTATTATTAAGCTGCATCATAATTTGTTGATTGTTCTGATTTCGCCCAATCTTACATCTTATAAATGACAGAGTTGATATGAAATTTGTCTTTTTCTATGTTAAAAATATTTTATGAATTATTAAAAAAATGTATTTACCTTATAATTTATGAATAATTCCAATAAGCTAGCCTTCAGTTTCAACACTTGAAGCTGTGTTTTGTAATTTTGATACTATACTGCAAAGTTTGATTTAAGTTTAAAGGACACACCTGCTCAATTGTTAGATTGAAAACTGTTAAAAACAAACTATGATTATAATTATTGTGCTCTAATCCTAGCATAAACTGTTGTCATCAAGAATAGATATAGGTGTTATGTCAATTAGAAGTAACAGAGCAAACAGTGTTTCTCAATTGGTCTCTTTAGTGGTATTATAGAACCATGGAGCAAAATCTTGATATTTTCTATATATTCATCTTCACCAAGTGGTTCATCATTAAGTCTTCATTGACAGGGATATGTAAGGAGAAAACTTACTCTGTATATAACTTCTTTCATAAACAATGTGAAGTTTCATGTATGAAGTTAGTGATTGTCCCGAAAACAAGAATCTGCAGATTGCCAAACATAGGCGGCACTCTTTTTTTTTAAATTGCAAGGGGTGATGCAGCAAATTTAATATTTATGATGTCATAGCAATTGACAACAGGGGAGACCGTGGTGAGTTGTGCTATTTTTATCATTGGCTGATTTGCAATAATCATTTTGTGCACATCACTATTGAAGGGTGAAGAGTGAACACTATAGGCATTTACAAAAAGTGGTTCATGTAACATGGTTTACCTTTTTGGTGCTGCACGAAAACCTTGTGTTTTACCGATTTCTTTGGGCAGATCAAGTCTTATTTCAACCAAGTCTTACACCCCTTCCACATTGTAAGAGTAAGAATGAGGACCCGAGTTCTAAATTGGACTGTAAAATTGTCTAGATCTCATGAACTGGCCTAGTCCCAATGCTGAACCACTGGTCAATGACATATATATAGTTGGGGGCCAAATTTCGGTAAATACTTGTAGTTAAAACTCAGCACCCCATAGAAGCAAGAAATACAGAGTATGTCCCAAAAAAACATGTCTACAAATTGTAGCATCATATTAAGGGGCCGTGAAAACGGTTGGCAGATGACAATAGAAAGGTGGTAGGGACTTTGGATAATTATAAGCATTTGGGGATACGGATCGATTACAGATGCTCCTTTTTTAAAACACAAGTTAGTAGTCAAATTAGAAAATCTCAGATAAAGATGTATTGTATTGGCAGTACATGTAAACTGAAAGTTGATGTTAACATTGTATGCCTGACTGTAATTCAATGCTGCTGTTACATTGTCACTATTATGTGCTTGTCCAGCGTCTTATGGCATGTTGTCAGAGGCACTGGTGAAGGACCTTGAACGACGTTGTAGTATCTGCAAGCATCTGTTTCAACACCACGACTGTGCAGAAGAGGAAAAGAACTTTGGCTCTGGCTAAGAAAGTCCAGAAATTCAAATCCCGCCCATTGTTTCATGAATTTGAATTGTTAACTAGTGGTACAGTTGCAAGTCCCTAGGGCTCGCACAAAGCGTCTGCAAGGTACTTTTGTCCATGTTGCTTTTAAATTCTTTAATCTTGGCCGTACTCACTGTCAAATATCATGTGACAAAATTTCTTTTTCTGTATCAGATTATGGCAAATAAAGCTATCATTATCGTTATCTTATACCAGGATAACGGAGGGTTACAAGGAATAGGGAAGTAGTGCAAAAAACAAACGATTGAACATGTGAAGTATTTCTTCATGAATTTTTATGTAAGGCCAAAAGAGTCTTCAATTGTTCACACCTTTGGTTTTGACCATTATTTAGAACAGTTATGTTGTCCAGAATTACATTAACCTCTATTTCATACAGAACAAACTCCAGTATTCTGAAATACTGGTATGATGATGGATGAATCTGGCGCTTTCTTTTTGGGCAACTACACACTTCGTCATGCAGGGCGCTCAGAGCAGGCAGCTTCTGAGGCGGTTTGTCAGACAGCATATCATCACATCCAACTTTTCTGCCACAAAAAGAATAGGACATTTGTTTTAGCTCTCCACTATGCTTTCATCACAACAGCAGCTGGGTGGCCTAGTGGTTAAGGTTCCCACCTGCTCCGCTGATGGTCTGTACCTGCATGAGTACGAACCCCGGGTGGGGAACCCAAAATTTTCAGTGAACCTTCATGAGCAAAATCCCAGCTGGATGTCGTTCGGATGAGACGTTAAATTGGTGGCCCCTTGTATCAGTTTCTATGCTGGGTAAGTAAAAGATCCCTCACATGGGGTAAATGTGTAACATGTTGAGGACTCCCGCTCTCTCTCCCATGTCATCAATCAACCCTCGTGAGCGCCCAGAACTGGGCTTAGAGGGCAGCACTTACCATATCTATCTATCTATCTATCTATCCATCTATCACTTCATTATGGGGGAGGGTTGGTCTATTGGTAGCATGCTGGGCTGCCAATCGCTGGGTCTGGGGTTTGAATCCAGCTGTTGCCGCATCACCTGGGACTATGTTTGATGGCTGTTTCAATCATCCTTCACCTCATTGCCATGCCCTCCTCCTGTCCTAATTAGCCTACCAAGTGCATAAATACAGGATGTTAGGCCCCAATCATCCATCCATCCATCGATCATCATTTCATTTTTTCCAGTTTGCTAAGAACATTGCCGAAAACTTTGTGCTTTGCAATGCAGCAATTTGAACAAATATCCACACTTATGTAGCAAGATACTAGAAATTCAGTGATTTGGGCAAATCACTGCTATACCAAATTATATTGTTGTTTTTTTCACATTCTTTGCAAGATGCTGGAATAATGTGACTTCGGTAAATCAGTGCCATACCAACTTGAAATTTCTTCAGATATTGCATTATGCAATGTTTCGGAAATCTCATGATTTCAAAAAAATCATTTGAGTATCATTTGGTATTACCCTGTGTAATACCGAGTAAAACGATTTGTCCAAATCGCAGGAAAATTGACACAATTGCTAAGTCAGACTTATGCGACCTTTCAGGAAAAGGGTCATATCCCATAGGACTGTGTTCCTTCATATATTTAAAGAAAACCAGTCCTGCTAGATTGGAGATAAGCGACTAACTTTTCCGCTGAGGCCTTGCACTAAATATCATTTTACATGAAAGCATCTTCCCCTTGTTGTGGTGTGTCAGGGGGCATCTCTGTAACACTCATTTGATATACTAAAATAGGCTCTCCTAAGGCACAGCTTGACAATATAACCCAATTATATTTTATATGATACATGTACCTCATAACATTGCCATTGTTGGGCCGAAGGTTGAGCTCTTACAAAATGCCACCCTCAGGAAATGGCATAAATGAGTAATTGTGCTGTGGCAGGTTTAAGTACTCAAACATTGTGTACTATAGTACTCCAGCTTGGCAATGAAACATGAGAATGTCTGCTGCACTGAACAAAGCTTCGATAATTCTAAAGTCTTCCTTTGAAAAATATATCCTATGGATACCTATGGATGTACTGGAAGCTGGCTATGCCACTATTTCCAGATCTGAGTTTTCCTCCCGGTTCAGGTTTCGGTGTTGCGGCGATGATCTAGGGTCCAAGGATGAGTTATGGTCATATTTGAAGGGCTGGTCTCTCCACCATCTGTCGAGTCTTGCTTCAAAGGTCTTGATAGTTGGGCTATTTACAACATCATAGGGCAGGCTATTCCAGGGAGCAACTATTCTACTAGCGAAGAAGTGTGATTTTGGATGGGACTTTAGTAACCTGGGCATGAAGAGTTTAAAGTTATGACCTCATGTATTGCTAGTGGAGAGGGCTAGGTTTGGAGCTGTTGATCTGTCATATTTGTGAAATATCTTATATGTTTCTATCATTGCGCCTCTTGTTCTTCTGTACGTTAGGGTGGGAAGCTTAAGTCGTCTGAGCCTTGCGGGGTAGTCAAGGTTACTCATTCCTGGCAGCATTCTTGTGGCTCTTCGTTGAACGTTCTCGATGGCAATGATGTCCTTCTTCATGTATGGAAACCAGATTTGACCAGCGTATTCTAAGTGGGATCTAACATGGGCCGTGAACAGGATCTTGAAGGTTTCGTCGTCCATGAAGTTGAATGAACGTCTGATGGTACCCATGATGGCATTGGCCTTGTTGATTTTCGACTGTATGTGTTCCTGGAATTTCAGATCTTTATCAATGATGACTCCAAGGTCGTTGAACTTCTCAACCAATTCTAACTCAACTGAGTTTAGAGTATAATTATTATCTGACAGGGTGTTGCCAAGACGGAGAATCTTACACTTGGATGAGTTGAACAGTAGTAGCCAGTTGTTGGACCATTTTTGTAGTGTGTCAAGATCTTCTTGTAGTTCCCTAGAGTCGTCTGATGTTGTAATCTGATGGAAAATTTTAGTGTCATCGGCGAACATGAAGCAGTCTGATTTTAGGTTGGGTGGTAGGTCGTTGATGTAAATGACGAATAGAGTGGGTCCGAGGACCGATCCTTGCGGTATTCCACTGGTTACAGGTTTCCATGATGAATAATTATCGTTGACACAGACTCTTTGTTTTCTATTGGCTAAAAACTGTTCAATCCAGGAAAGTAGTTGCCCACGGATACCATAGTGATGAAGTTTATAGTTGAGACGACGGTGTGGCACGGTGTCAAAGGCCTTGGCGAAGTCCATGTAGGCAATGTCGACTTGTCCTCCTGAGTCTAGTGTGTCGCACCATTTTTCGAGGCATTTTAGCAGTTGAACTAAAGTTGAGCGGCCATTTATGAATCCATATTGTTGGTCTGAGAGGAGGTTGTTTATCTTGAAGTGGTCCATTAGTGCATCTCTGATGATAGATTCAAGCACCTTACATGCAATGCAGGTGAGACTTATTGGCCGGTAGTTTTGTGCTAGTTTCTTCTGTCTTTTCTTATATATAGCTGAGACCTGGGCTGTTTTCCATTCTTGAGGCAGGGATGTCGTTCTGAGTGAAGTTTTGAATATGAGAGTCAGAGGTGGCGCAAGTGCTGTTGCTAGTTTGTTGAGGATGACCAGGTGGATCCCATCAGGGCCAGGTGACTTGTCAATTTTCAGGGCTTGTAACTTCTTGAGTACGGCTGTTTCAGATATGATGAGGTCGTGTACTTGCGGCACATTCTGGATTTCTGGAAGTTCGGAGAAATTGGTGTCTTGTTCGATGGTATAGACTGATGAGAAGTAGTTGGAGAGTATTTCGGCTTGTTCTTCGGCGAGGTTAGTGACGTCATCAGATCCAGGGATTTGAAGCGGGGCCACTCCACATCTGGTCTTGGTCTTCGAGTTAATATAGCTCCATAATTTCTTCGGGTTGTCTTTCGCTGCTCTTGCAATGTCTTTCTCGAAGTTTGTGTGTGCTCTTCTTATGAGACTCTTGACTTGATTGCGGAGTTTGGTGTATTCCTTCCAGTGGTCCTCTCTTTTTGTCTCATAATATCTTTGCCATGCCCGGTGTTTGCGTTTGATCTTCTTGATGGTGGCTTCATCCAGCGGGATTTCTCCTTTCTGCTTCCAGTGGGGATTCTTGTTGAAGGGTCTGGATGGTATACCCAATTTTTCAGCATTATTGTAGGTTGATTTGAAGAGGTTCCACTGTTTCTCTACGTCCTCTGGGTGTTGTTGGAATTTTTCTGCCCAGTTTACATTCAGGATGGTTGACATTATCTCGAAGTTGGCTTTGCTGTAGATCTTTTTCGTTCTTGTGTGTGATGCAGGTTCGATGTAGCAGTTGTAGTTGAAGAGCAGTACAGAGTGGTCACTTTTGCCAAGAGGGCTCTGGTATTGCAGGTCCGACACCATTCCTTCCTCATTGGTGAAGATAAGGTCAATAAGACTCGGCTGATTGTTGATTTTCCCCCTGGTGGGCTGCGTTACATGTTGATACAGGTAGGCATCCCTGATGCTTTCGATGAATTTATGTTCGTCGCTTGATATATCCTTGTGTGTTGTCCAATTTTGCCAGTTGATGTCTCTGTAATTGAAGTCTCCCACAATTAGATAGTGGCTGCAGCGAAGTTCCGTAGTCTCCTTGAAGAGGGCTCTGAGGTTATCGTTGTTGTCCTGGGACCCACTGTCACTCCGGTATATGCATCCAATCAGAAGTTGGTCACTTCGGTGCAGGTTCACTTTTATCCATAGGCATTCGGAGAAGGTAGTGCTTGGGTAGAATTCAAGGCTGTTGGTCAGGTCATTACGGATGTAGATCAGGATACCTCTGCCGATGTTGTTCTCAGTATTCAGAGCATGGGAGGTGTAGTTCTTGAGGTTGTAGAAGCTGCTGTTCGGGAGATTTCTGTAATTCTTTGGTTTGACTTCGGTGATGCAGATAATAGATGGCTGTTCCAGTTGTACTCTTGCAGATAATTCTTGGAGCTTGTTTGTGAGGCAGTCAGAGTTTGTGTAGAGAACTTTAATACTGTTGTGGTTGCGGACGGAATCAAAAGTAGAATGTACAGAAGTGTTATTTACATTATATACACTATTTACAGTATTACGTGGGACAGGGTTTACGTCGTATCCCCGGTTGCCTCGGGGGCGGCCGGTTCTGCTGCCGCTTGATGTGTCGCTTCTTCTGGGGGTTTGTTCTTCTTCAGTCTGGCTATGCGTCTCTCCCAGGGCGGGCCCCTGACTCTGTAGATGAAGTTCCCCGAGGTGTCGTTGGCTTCCCGTCTTTTTGCTTCGTCATAGAGTGCTTTGCTCTCTTCACGCTCCTTTTGGGTCATGTCATGGTTCATGCGGACATCTTTGAGATGTGGGCGGGTTACATCATCCCTGAGTTTTCCGAGGTTTCTGAATAGATTCCTCTTCAGGTCATTGTCACTGACAGTGATGATCAATGGTCTAGCAGGCTTCCCAATTTCCTTTTTGCCGATTCTTTTTATGTCCAGTATGTTTTGGTCCTGAATATTCTGCCCGCAGATGGTGTTGGCGATGGTTTTGAATGTGTCAATGTCGAATGTTCTTGAAGCTGCTATATCTACTTCTGGACATTCAGGAATCTTGAAGGCGATGATGTTGTTTTTCCTTGATTCTCTTTCTTTCATTTCGAGGGCTTGTGCCTTGACTGTTGATTCTACTGTTGTTGCTAGGGTGGCTTGTTGGCTGATGTCTCGTGGTCCTTGGGGGGTGGCAGCCGTTGCGGTCACTTCACGTTTTAAGTCCTCCATGTCCTTATAGACCTGGTCAATCCTCTTGCCTAGTTGTTTGGATTCTGCCTCGAGGGCTGTCATACTGGCTTTAGATGACACTTCATGTTCGATGAGGTCCACCCTCCTTGTTATCCTTTCCAGGTAGTCTTGACACTTGTCCTCTATCAGCTTCTCTTCCCTGAGCTTTCCCATTATTTTTGTGTTGCATTTAATGCAGAACCAATGTACGTCTGGGCGGGCGAAGGCTTTGTATTCTAGGTCTGTAACAATAGCTAGGCACTTGGCACACCAGTGTTCTTCACAAAATTCGCATTCGAGAACTTGGTCAGTGTCTTTGGTAAAGACCTTTTTGCATTCTACACATTTCCAGCCTTCTGTCCGATTCATGCTTCTGGTTGAGGTCATTTGCAGGGAGTTAGATAAGGGTGCGTAGACTGACACCACCCCTTAGCTACTAGGGGTTGCACAGTGGTGGTGCAGACCGTGAAGACTCTTTAGCTACTAGGGGTTGCACAAGAGCCTCCAATTGCACCAGTATCTCAACTTTGCTGTTGACTACCTCCTCGGGCGCTTGTGCCTCTTCCTTGGGTCGTCTCGGGGTGCTCTTTTGAAGTTCCCGGTTTCACGTGCACGGTCCTCCTGACGTGGTCTTTTGTCGTCTTCACTGGAAGAGTCTGGACGGCGCGGGCAGTAATCCTTGTCTCCAATTCCAAAGAATTTCTTGATGGCGAAGCTTATGTTCCTAGCCCAGCGGTCCTTCAGGTATTCTGACAAATGTACCCCGTCTGGAAGTTCTTGACTTTCTAGTTTGTGGATTGTCTTGCTCTTGTTTCCTCTTTTCTTCCTAGAGCTTGAGAAGCAAGTCTTTGCTAAGTTCAGGATTTGGACTCCTCTGTCCTCACTAGTTTGCTTGATGAAGCTGTTGATGTCTGCAGTATCCTTAAGTAAATTCGCTTGTTCTGCTTCTTGATTTGCTAGAAATGATTTGGCCAGCTGGTTTGTTGAGGCGATTTTGACCAACTTCTGTGATCCTGGATGGTTTGCAAGACAAGCTGGGGTTATTGTAGAGACAATACAATCACTCTTAAGTAGTTCACTGACAAGTTGTTTGATATTTGCAACTTTTTGCTCACCGTCAGTGTAGGCCAGGAGTTCTATTCCTTCAACGTCAACTTTGGCTGTTAAGTTGCATATACCAGCAATTATAATACACTAAGTCTATCCCTAGTCCTCTTAATTCGCTCGAGAGTTGCTCCCCTACTGCGTCTAACAGTTATATTTAGCCCAATGTTTTAGCCGTTTGTCAATCTTTTTTTCGAGGTCTGTACCCCTTGAGTCAGTCAAAATAATCACGCTGTGACTGCTGGCCATGCTGTCGCCTTGTTTGAATCTGCCGCCGCAGTCAGGAGTCTACTAATATCGGGTAATTCACAATGTCTTTTCAGTAATATATCCTCAAAAATGTGTTTGAGGTTTTCCTTAACAATAACTTAATAATATCCACAGGTTAAATTTGAAATAAAGTTCGATACTCATCCGATGATTAAAGATTTTGTTCACGTAGCGAAGCTACCCACGTCTTGTCGCCGCCATTAACCGGAAGTCTTTAAGAGAAGAAATTTTTAAAGCTGTTTGTGATCAGTTCATCATGCTGCTTGCTCGAGATTATGTCTTTGATCAATTCAATGTTATCTTTTTAGGTCACCGGACGGGTCAAATGTTTTCATTTGCATGTGTCTGTCTGTTCCTTTGTCCTTCTGTCTATCTGTGTGAATGTGGAAAAACAACGCACAGATTCAACTGACACTCACCAGGATTTTTTTATTGACAGCAATGAAAATCGAATTCGATTCTATTTAAAAGCCGTTCATCAGATACTCCAAAATCATCAGATACAAAGTTAGACCCTCCTGGCCTGCTAACCTGCTTATAAACTTAAAAACAAAATCTGGGAAAAAGAGTTTTCAGTGTTAGGATATACAAATGGTGTTCTCAATTTCAGTGTTTTATATTAAAACCTAACATTCTCAGAATTTCCGTTTTCAATATTAAGATAAAAATTATAAATTTTCATAATTTCTCATTTCCATTTTATAATGAAATCGACATCCTCAAAAATCCAGTCAACAACATACAAAATTCATGTTGTCTGAATTTGGTTTCAATATCTAATTAAACCAAGATTTTAGAAGGAACATTTTCAATATATATGAAGGTGAAAAAAGTATGTTTTCAGCGTTTTTGGACTGGTCAAAGAGGTTCGACATGGAGAAATTTGCACCGTAAAACAGGGTAGACTTGACAAGCTATTCAGAACCATTTAATGCAAGAAATGCCAGTGAGGAAAAGTTGGCATTTCTGCCATTAAGTTTGTCAAAATAGTTGCCAATTTTACCCCGGATTGCCAACTTTACCTCGTTTTAGGGTACGAGGTTACCGGTTACTTTCGGGGAAGGTCGGAAACGAATTACTATAAAGGGTCTGAGATATTGAGCAGAGGGATTTAGATTAACACAGGCCGGAAAGCAATTAGCAAAAAGGGTTTGGGTTTGCGAGAACCGATGAGTATCCATTCAGACCAAAGGGACCACTTAATTGAGTACAGAGATACCTTTTAACAAGCGAGAAGAGGGCTGCACTAAAAGGGATTGGCACCAAGTTCAATTATACACACAGCCATGGATTTAGATTTGACATTATGAGAAACTTTTGTGGCTAAGATGTCCATGTATAATTTTTCTTTTTTTCATTCATAAACAGTCACATTACAGCAGTGTATTCAAAGAGAAGTCTAAAACTTCAAAAAGCTTGTTACAGTCCTTGTCATACTTACATGGAATATCAAGTTTTTTTTCTATGCTGTTGAACTGTGATGTCAGAGATGACTCTATTCAAGCATTGCAATATATGTAAATTAACTACAAGCTGTGATGTCATTTCAAACTTCCCCAGCTTCTAGCCAATGTTGATCCTCCTGAACTGAGCATCACAGTTTCAACACAGTGTCAGAGTAAGAGTTTTATCTGGGATAGCCCCTACAACTACGTCATCACAGCCTGATAACCAATGGGCTGACAGTATACAAATATTGACAGGTGATGAGGGAGTGATAGTCACCTACTGTTGCCCTCGGCCTGCGGCCTTGGGCAACAGTAGGTGACTATCACTCCCTCGGGTCAAACAAATTGAACTGTTGCCCTCATCACCAGTCAATATTTGTATAATGCATCACAGTTCAAACATTGATATATTGAAGGAAGCATTACATTTGTGATCCCAATGATTTATCACAGCAATCACCAGTCTAATCATACCAAATGGCAGCTTTGTGAGCATTCACATTAGACAACTGTTATAATCCCCACAGAGTTGTTTGATTAATCTACAAACTTGCTAACTTACAACTTTAAACTTTGATGGAAGTTGGTATAAACAGAAGGCTTTGACAATTTTTTTGTAAACACATGGCTTATGTTATGTATATTTGTTCTTGCAGCCCATTGACTGAGAAGCTGTGATGTCAAACTTGTATGGGTTTTCCCAGACCCAATTTTCACTCTGACACTGAGTTGAAACTGTGATGCTCAGTTTGGTGGATTCGCATTGGTTAGAAGCTGGGAATCTGACCCACTTTAAAATGACATCACAGCTTGTAGTTAATTTACATATATTGCAATGCTAGAATAGAGTCATCTCTGACATCACAGTTCAACAGCTTAGAAAAGAACTTGAGATTCCACGTAAGTATGACAAGGACTGTAACATATGCAAGACCTTATATCTTACAGCACTTGGCGTGATGGTGTATACACACAATTTCTTGTGGGTGAAAAACATGCACATTCATGAAAACGAAAAATAGCTGGTATTATACATTATAGTACTTTAATTTAAGTTCATAAAAGTCTTTACAGTTCTGATAATGAAGGAATAAAATGAAGCCTAAATGTTCAGGTGATTCAAATGTCTTATTTTTAAATCACCAAAGAAGTATTGCACTACAAACAGAGGACATAAGTGAGGAAATAGATATCATACGACAGAATGTGAGAATGAGCAAGATGAAGTACTTAATGAAATTGATACCAGTAACCAGTAATCCATCATGAATTGCAGCAGTTTGAGTTTAACAATTTCCCCTTGGCAACATCTTCTTCATTTCTTCAGTGAGGCCAGAAATATTTAATTTTTAGCTAACATTGACCAACCCAACAGATTTTCTGCCTATGAAAAAAAATGACTTACAGGAAATTTTTATTTGTCTGACATTATCAATATTTGAGATACAGCTATTTTTGTAAGAAAAGTAGTACCTCTGGATGATCTGAGAAGCTAAAGATCAATTAGGTCTAGCCTGATGTGGACAATCTTTTCAAAGAAAAAACATAACATCAGACAGTAGACAGACGATAACAAGGTGATTAGATGTGATATAATTTTACAAATAGTTCTTCAGAGTTCTTCAAAGTAAGTACGCTCCTTCATCTATCACCAAATATCAGAGTCGAAAGAGATATCATCATCATATGAAAATAGTATAATTGGTGCAAACTACTCCCGGAAATAACATCTTTCTTCACAGGCACGTTTCTGTATCCATTTGATGACGATGTCTGATTTAAATCCGGCAAAGCGCAGTTGTAAGGCTCGGAGGTGAATCTCTCCTTGTCTTGGAGATAATGTCTGAATGTGATGTAGTCTATTGGGTTTGAACACTTGGACAGATCTGGTTCTATGCACTGGACATACTGGGAGAATGCTCTGTAATGAATGAATAAAGATTTGTTATTTAGCATAGACAAATATCGACTGTAAAATACTGAAGATTAATTTTTTCATATATTTAAAGCAAATTTAAGCTGGTATGCAGATGTTATTTTTTTAATGCATGTGTTATTCTGCCCATAATCTTAGATCTTCAGTATTATTATGAACTAATGATTTGAGATTATAGGATGTACCATATTTATATCTGCAATCTTCAGTAGGTATGGTATTCCCGTTAGCGTCATATTTACCTGCAAGCCCCTTTGAAGTCTCCTTTGGTGTCAGATAAAATCTGAATTTGAATAATTGCTAAGTGTCGGTTACATGTGTATATCACATTCTTGACATGCTTCAAGTCACAAGCAAAGACGACATTTAATAAAATTGATATAATAAGTAAAGATATCCCAGGCAGTGTGTGCATATGATGATTGAATGGCAAACACATGGTTTATGACAGTTCAGCAAATTAGTTTTGTGAGAACACTTGAATTTCGTCTTCCGTCCTTGGGCATGGCAGTTGAATGAAAATCCACTTAAAAATATCCAGAGACAGATTTTATGAAATTAATTTTACGTAAAAGAGATACATGTGCAGTTGAATCCAACTAATCCATGTCAACCATGTAGGTCAGCTTGTCAGTGCTTGTAATAGCATATTGAAATAATTGAGTTGCACATATCGCATGTCAGTATTAGGGTTTTTGTGCTGACACACTGCAGGGAATATGAAGTACAATTAAATTATCCATTCAAACTGAAATTGAAATAATCAGACATATATCGGGGTGACTGCGTATTCAGTTCAAGATCATTTCTACTTTTATTCCATCATTTCCATGAAAACTCTATCAATGCTGATGTTTTTCCGGGAATAATATTTTTGTCATGAAACATCACAATTATATATATTGCCTGATGTTCCATGTGTTCGGTAAAAGTGGTCAGTGTAGAGCACTTGTTCTCTGAAACAATGAAAGACAGATATCATTCAGTATCAGTTAGACACCGATTTGGAGGATTCAAAAATACATGTTAGATCCCTTCAAATAGGTGTCTAACTGACTTAGACATCATACGCTCCTTCTATTATACATTTTATCTTATCATATTTGCAAAATAAACAATAATCTGATTGTTTGTTTGTTGCTGTAAACAGAGTTTTAATCCCTAATCGGGCGCCAACATGCAAAATTCAGTCTTGCTTCAGAAACATCTGGGCTAACCTTTTACTTGAGACCTGTGTTGTTGAATGAATGTTAATTGTTATTTCAGTTTACAAACAAAGAAATAGTTTTATGGAAAGATTACAAAGAATTTTTGGAGGATACTGGGGTGCCCAGGGCATGATTAAAATAAGTGCAAAAGCTTTGATATCAAAATTTCCTGAAGCTTTTGAGACATTGAAAAGAAAGATTAAAGAAAATGTATGCCACCGGCAGATTTTTATTTTGAAATCAAACTTTTGAATGTGGTTGTGGCTTTTCTGCTCTGTTTTGTCTGTTATCCATCAGTGTAATTGAACAACGTAGTAGACAACAACTCTGGAAAAAAAAGGGAAACGTTTAGAATTTCTCTCCAAAACTCCCACATTCCATCGGAATCACATTAGTTTTTGCTCCCCTTGCTTCTTGCCAATTTCCTTTTCAATTTTGTCAGATGCGTCTTAATTTCCTTTCCTGCTGTCAGAAGAGTGATATAGTGCCATGTGCAATGCAACAGTTCGTCTGTTAGTTTCATAGAGAACAGAAATGTGGTATTAGCCTAAAATCAGCATTCATTTGCTGCTTTGAACATGGATTTTTCAAGTTCTTATAACAAAACAACCCAAGTCAGGGTCACTGAGTAACAATATCAAGAGCTGTTGTGTGAATTAATATCACTCGAGCCCGCAGGGTGAGAGTGTTATTAATTCACACAACAGCGAGTGATATTGTACGAAGTGCCCTGACGCGTGGTTGTTTTGTTTTTATCACCTGGTTTTACCTCAAATTTTTAGTTATAAAGAGAGACTACTTTCTGCCATTACAAAAATGTGACGTCACCATGGAGCAGCAATGGATATGACGTCACAATCCCATTGTTTTGGCCATTGTTTGGTTTGTGACGTCATCAGGCAGCTGAAATGCTGGTGATGTCACAACCATTGTTAAAAAATATCATCCTTGACCGCGGAGGAGATGCAACGCTCAGAAGTGTGTTTTCTGTGAAAGGATGTCTTCCTGCTGCAATGCATTCTGGACAACTTGTCCTGTGACATCACAGATCAAACTGTCATAGGTTGCTACGGTGACAACAGTCGTGACGTCACCTGGTGTGAAGTCTGCACCAATCACAGAGCAGTAAAATTTAAACAGGAAGCAGGTAATGTACAAAATGAGAATTCTGTGAGGCACGTTGCACCTTCTCTTAGTATATTATCTTACCAGTACCAAGCACATGGGATCTTCGTGCCCTTGAAGGGTGGTATTTTTTACAATATCATAGGCCCTGATATCTTGACTGTAAACAGTGATATTCACAGCCAACCAGGTGATAAAAATCAAATTTTAATAGAAACAAGAGTTTAATAACAATAAATGTATTACCACATTTAGTGATTATACCAGTATACCTCCATTAGGACTCCATACATTACAAATTACATGTCCTACCATAAATGCGTGGACCCCTTGGTCTTTCCATCCCAAAGTATGACCATCCACAAAAGTATAATGTTATAACTGATCTTTGATACTTTTGAGCATTCATTTGTTACCCCAAAACAGTACCAGGCTCAAGTTATACAGCCAGTTCCATTTGTGTTCCATATAAATCCTTTGAGATTTAACTAAGCAAATAGTTGTTTGAGAAGCTGAGCAAAGCAATTATGTGTCCCTCGGTGTAGTCTCACCTAATAGAGTCCATGTCTTGAATTGATAAGCAGTCTAGCAAGTGTTGCTGATGACTATAGGACAGTCGTCTATCCCGATTGAGCAAGAAATGTAGGTCGATTGCTCTTTCAATTATTAAATGAATTAGTCCTTTGCTTTTGTTTTTGCCAGGCCTGTGTTGGGATGGCATTCCTTTTGTACAATCACAGATTCCTTTGTATGTTATATAACTTACATATATCTAGTCAAGTCTAATCCATTTCTACAGTGTATTATTTGTATCAAGAACGCATTATTACATCCATTATAAATTTACTATAATAAAACCCACTCAGGGTGGCAGATCAGTCCACTGAAACCCATGAGTGGTCTGGCTGGCGGACGAAGTCACGAAGCCACGAGTGAGTTCTGCAGCTAGCCAGACCACGAGTGGGTTTCAGTGGACTGATCCACCACCCTGAGTGGGTTTTATTCATATTCCACATTTTCTGCTATTTTGACAAGCTATGACAGTATAATAATGACCTTATCACTTTGGTGGATGGATCTAATGTTTTGATGGTGGCCAAGCCAATCAGATCAAACTGTAATATAAACAAACTAGAATTACCCAGGATTACAGGCATAATGGGGGAAGAATGAGGGGGGGGGAGCGGGGGAGTTCGGCGAAGGAGATCAGGAAAGTGTAGAAAGGAGCTGCATTGAACAGTAGCAGAATGGGTATTAGGCCTACGCTGTACAAACATACATCTATATCTTGATGAAGCTTTCATGGGCCATCCTGACATTTTCATCACTGTATATACTTCATTTTCCATTTCATTAAGCCATTTCTGGTTATTTCATATGTAGTATGTCGCACATTCGTTGTATATGCACTGATGAATTTGTTAAATAAATCAAATCAAATCCAAATATACATGTATAACTATAAGGAAAGTACCCTTAAAAAATGGTGCTGTATGGATGTTAAAATGAACCTGAGGGCATGTGTAATGTAAGGGAATGGTTTCAATATGTAGAAGTAGGCATTTCTATTGAAGGCAGATGTAGATTAGAAAACGGCCGTCAGGTGGCTGATAGTTTGGATCCCTCTGGTGAGAGATTTCGGAAAACAGCGCACTCTATGTTTGCAAATTTTGGCTGCTGAAATAAACTACTCATGCAATCCTGGTGGGGGATTGAAGATTGGTTTGAAAGCGTGAATGAGATAGTATTGAGATGTTTCTTTGGATGCATGAGAAGCATATGAGAGGAAAAGAAAGATAGGTGGACAGTTGAGGTGAGTGGGATAGGTGGGAGAGGCGTTTTGAGCTGTAGAAGGAGTGGGGAAGGGACCTTGGAGTTTTTAGACTTATACCCGGCAGGGATGACAATGTGGGTGGAGTCTGACTGGTTGCTATAAACAAAGCCCTAAGAGTCCCATGACTGCTGGTGATGTCACCAACGCTGATGATGTCATATAGTGGTTCAGCTATTATTGTGATGTCATGTGCTGCGGTTGTGATGTCATGTGTCGTGACTGTGACCTCATGTCAGATCTGAAGTAGTGCCACAAATAAATAAAATATGTCAATCAAGGATAGTGGATCATATTTAAATTAGGGATGGTTGATCATATTTAAATTAGGGATGGTGGATCATATTTAAATTAAGGATGGTGGACCACAAAATTATACCTCATGGGCGGTACCTCATGGGTTTTCCATGAGGATCACTGCAAAGTGTGGGATATAAAATCTTACCCCATTCATAATGTTTCCCATAGAGCACGATGTATATTCTGACAGCTCCATACAATGCTGCTTTATAAAGTCCATGTCACATATCAGGCCAAATTCCATATCCAAGCAGAAAGAAATGCTTTCTATTCCTTTCCCAGTTGATGTTCAGTTGAGCCTCTCCACTAAGAAGTTGCAATCTTTATGGTGAAGCAGGGTGTCACTAATGCTGTAAGCTTTGCTCGCTCTGTCTTAGTCCGAGATTTTGGCTGAGGCCTTTATTTTCTGGTTGCTGTTTCAGAAAAGTTTTTATGCATTCACAGATTCACACATATAAGTGACTTATCTTTTGTTAATACAGTAAAACCCAAAATAGAGTATGACTACCTCAGCAGGAAGGAAGAATCAGCCACCACTTTAAACTTTCACCGTTCACACCTTTTGGCTTCACCCAAATCACTTCCTTCCTTTACCTATCATTTAAAAACTACATGTCTTTTAAAATTACATTAAAATTACATTAAATCAACAACAATTCTACTCTGTCACCCCCATTGTGTTTATTTCTGTGACATTGTGCTCATTGCTAATTAAATACTTTGCCAGCTGTCTTAATAGAGTTCTTAATATGGGAGAAAGTTGTGGTGAGGAGCAAAGGTAGTTGCAAGGAGATTCGGGGTGGAGAGGAGCAAGAACGGCAAAATAGGTAAACAGAGGACTTCTGACAGAAAAGTTTCTTTCTTTATTATTGGTTGTACTGTATGTCCATTGCAATGATCAATGCACCCGATAATGCCAATGATGCAGACATTTTTAAAAGTGAGCAATTATTTTCTCAATATTTGCATATGTAATCTAATTGGCTCTTGTAGCTTGTGAGTATAATGCTATAACCAAGTTCCACTTATGACGAGTTAATAAAAGACAGATTTCTTGAGGTTATAATATTACTATGTTATTACAATTGACCTAAAATACATTCAACAGGCAGTCTTTTTTGTTATAACTGAAAGCAACACGTGTGTGATACTGCTCTTTACAGAAAAACTAAGATGTGGTTAAAAATTATTATTATGAAAAACATAATGTACCTTTTTTTCACTTTAAGTTATGACTGCAAAAATTCACTATCACTTAAACTGTATAACTATCACACTATTGATTGCAAAGAGAGCCACAGAAAGACACTGTCATAGCCAGGAGTTAATTTTAGCTGAATTAAGGAATTTATCTTCTCAATACTACTGAACATGAAGTGATAAAAAAATAATAATAATACTTCAATGACATTTTTATAAGAAGAAAAGCTCCTTGTGTAAAATGTAGTTGTATGCTAGTCATCTTCGTCTTAGTTCACTTCTCTCTATTGTCTTCTGTTGTTTTCTTATTCCTCACCGTTTTCTTTCTGTTTGTTTACTTCTTCCTCATTGTCTTCTTCTGTTTACATTTCGACATCATCTCCCTCTTTCCCTTCTTCCTCACCAATGCCTTCTTTAGTTTACTTATTCCCCTCTGTTTTTATTTCTTTTTGTTGTCTTTTTTCATTGTCTTCTTTTGTTTACCTCTTCCTACTTACCTTCTTCTTCTTCTTCTTCTTCTTCTTCTTCTTCTTCTTCTTCTTCTTCTTCTTCTCTGTTGCAAGGGGGGAGGGTTGTTCTAGTGGTAGCATGCTGTGCTGCCTATCGCTGGGTCTAGAGTTCGAAGCCAGCTCTTGTGCATAAATACAGGACGTGAAGCCCCAATCATCCATCCATCCTTCGGAATTCCTTTCATCTTCTCTGTTACATCTTCCTCTGAATATCTCAACTAATATTCCCAACTACTTTTCACACTGTGATGTGTAGTATGTTTGTTTGTTTGTGTTTTACGCCTCTGCAGCACCTTAGTGGGCTATATCGAGGCAGGTGACTGCCGTATGATGATGAGATGAGAAGACTGGGAGTCTGGCACATACCCTATTAATTCAGGGATGCCCAGGGTCTTTCAGTTGCCCCAGCATAGAAAACTGGATACAACCCGCCTCCATTTAAAGTCCCATGGGCTCGGACTAAAGTGAGTTCCCGGGGTGAGATTTGAACCCATGCCCTCAAAGCCAGTTGACAAGCGCACTTACCAATTAGGCCACGAGGGAACTCTGTGTGATGTGTAGTAAAGAGTGATGAGACAACCTCTGGTTCTACAGCATCTATGCCTGGCTAACAGGATTATCTGGGAGCTGGTTTCCCACTTGACATCCAGTCACATCCCAGAAATTGAGTGGGTGTGTGATTTGGTTTGAAGAACCTTTTTGTTCATTAGGGAACTGAAGGGTCTCAGCTTCAGCAAGTGGATACCCATTAATGTAGTCATGGAAGGAGTGATGTATAAAGTGTCATAAGGAATTAGGTCAAATTTCATGGCCGGCCAAGATGAGATAACTCTACTTGCCTTATGTGACTGTCTTCACTTGCACCAAACAATATTTCAGTGCTACAGGCATGACTATATATGCCAGATTGTAAAATTATGTCAAGTTAAACATGCAAACTCAAAAATAACAATTTCATGCCAAACCGAAGTGTTAAGTCTGAGAAAACAACACTACCTGAATCGAATGACTCTTTATTTTGCAACAGATACTTGACAGTACATCAATGGCCATGAATCAACCATTTGCATTCAGTTCGTTTAGAATATATATCAATGAAATAAATATATTTTGATTGGAAAGTAAAAGTCAAATCTTTAATATTTTTCACCCGCAAAATGGCTTACTGACTGGTGTGCCAGTCTTTGAAATATTTTCATAAGACTGTGCAAGTCTCAATCAGTTGTGTGACTTCTGTCTTGGGCACGTAATTGACTTAAGGTAAAAGACGTCTCATGTGTTGTGTGTGTGTTTTGTACACACGCCATTTCCCGAATATGACTTACAATACCAGATGACATGAAGATATACAGACCTTGCAGTCCATTCATCACAACAAAAATGTACCAGAATTCTTCGATGCCCGTGACATAAGGAAAAAGGGCAAATAGCCAAGCCACTCCCATCAGAGCTCCAATTTTTGCAAACACCATCACCATGTTGCGGTCTGAGGCAGCAGCGATTTCTGCGTTGCTCGGGAGGAGACGGCAGATGTTGACAATAGTTCCAAGAAAACAAACTGCATTGATGACGAAGAGACAGAGTGACGGACCAATGAAGAAACCAATTTGATACAGTCTGGGTCCAATGAAACATATGCCACTGCTTGACCCATATTCTATGGGTAAATTGGTGAAAATATCAAGGCAAATAGGGATAGATGTCAACATAAGACCAATAATCCAACAAGAGCTCAAATTACAAAATGACATGTTGTTTGTTTTCATGTACCATGGCTTACAGATGTTTGAAAACCGATAAAAGAAATTCACAGAAATGAATGTCATGATCAAAAAACATGTCAGCCAGAAGTAATGCTGCAGCACTCCAATGGTCCAACAAACAGTGGTTCTTGACGTGAAAGTTGGAAGGTGGCTGATCTGTAACAATAAATGAGCAAAATGAATCTGAAGTTATCACATTATCATAGTCTGCAGTTATCACATTATCATAGTGGCCGTACAGTGTATTCATGACAACTATTATGAAGGTCCTCCTGATTTTCCACGTATTTTTCTGAAACGGTCTTGGTGGGCATCATACTAGTTACTGTGGCTAAGCCTTTACCGGACTTTTCACTGTACTAAATAAGTACGGTAAGTATGTAAAATTCTATTTTAAGTCGGAGGTGATGTCATAAAATAAAAAAGAGAGCTTTTAGCCCACAATGAACTAATTACAGATGATGTTGACAATAAATATCTGATTAACTTTGTTAAACTGATAAATTGTCTTTCAAACATATAAACAGGAGCCGCAGTGGCATTCCTTAAAGTTTGATATTACAGGAATAGACTTTTTAAACAATTGAAAAGATTTTCTATGTTTCACTTGAGAGGGGATATCATTCCACAAAACAACACCCTGATAGGCCATTGACTTCTGTCTATAATATTATTACATAACTTCATAGACTTAAGCACCACCAACTTGAAATCATCACAAAAGGAATATGGGGCATTTTTTCCTTCAAAGAAATGAGAATCGACAGGTAGTGCTTAATCATTATAAGGTGATGTAAAGTGATATGCATGCTCATATTAAAAAAAGAGGCCACGCCAAGCTTACTTTTGGGCCTAACTACACATAAAATACCCTGAAATCAACGTAGACAAAGTGCCCCCACTTTTCGACACCTTCCAGCACCTTTTTCAAAGATCATTGTATTCATGCTGAGGGCCAATGTCAGAGTTTTCTTTTGGTCTTAGTTTCATAGAAACTTATTACCCCACTAGTATATATAGAGGAATCATAGCAATCAGACGTCCCTAGTGTAAGTAAAATTGAATTCAAAGCAGCAATTAAAGATATGATTTCTTTTGATGGATAAATCTACGCCTTGGAAAAAGCCAGTTTATGTCTCTAAATAAGCATGTTTAATATTTAATGATGACAATGGTAACACCTGGAAGAAGGGCTGAGGCAAGAGCAATAAATAAATAAAGAAAGAAAATATATCCAAATAAACATGTTTAATATGTGTTTGATGATGATGTTACATACCTGAAAGAAGAGCTGAGCCAAGAGTAGGGCGGAGGAAAGCTGAGGGACAGAGGCAACCAATTTTACGCGAAGACTTTTTACCATAACATACAGGCATATGGTTGTGAAAAGAGCTATCATTGAAATGGAGTTGCAAACCAGTGTTAAAAGCCCGAGGAATCTTGCAGTGGATTTAGGAGTTCTTTTGCAGAAGAAGGTGATGGCTGGTCCTGTCATTTTCTGCAATTCTTCATCTTTCTTCAACTTAAGAAGAAATATAGACTTGTGCAATTTAGTTATGTACTTTTTACTGCCGACATTTGCAGCTAACATGAAATCACCAGAAATGCTGAAAATGTTTGCCCTTACTATGATCAGTTTATCAGAACCTTCACAATAGTCAAGGTCCAGATTTACATCAAAGTTGAATACTAGACGTTCATTTTTCATCTTGCTCTGTGTCTCTACAGTATTCCAAGTAGAAATGGCATTTGTTAAGTTTTTTAATGTTTCTGTGCCTAAAAATATGTCCATTGACTTTGAGACAGTTTTCCACAGTTGATCTATGATCACATTCCCTATGTGAAGATTTGGACTGTGGTTGTAATCAAGCAATTCTCTCTCTTTTCGGGTTACTGTAAAATTCTCTGCTGGTTCTTCCACAATAATGTCAATATCGATAGCTCTATAAATATCAGATGTGTTACCTTTGTTTGGCAAATAGATTGGTCCACCATTGCTTATTATTATTGAGTTATGTAAGTTAAAACAGGATTCTTGAAATAAGTCTATTTTTCCCCTTCCTTCACAATAAGTGTCATAATCATCCTTGGTTCTTGATTTAAATTTTCTTATTCTCTGATTTTCTTGTCCTTCTGCGGAAAAGAGCAGTGAATAGGTAGGCCAGTCCAAATTTTTTTTTTTTTTTTGATGAATATGTACAGTTTTGATTGACGACATCTGCATTACAGCCTTTGTAAAAAGGATTTATAAATTTTCCGGAATCAATTTGCTTAATTGGAAAAACAAAAGATGTTCACAACATTTCACATCCATTGCATGTACTACTCCTTTTGACACAACTCTGTCGCAAAATCCATTCAGGATCTAATCCGGGTGTACCACGAAATCTCATATTCTTAACCACTTCTACGACAAACTTACAACCTTCAAAGAGTAATTTCCTGATAGCAGTGATATTTCCTTTTTCTAATTGCACATTTATTAATTTCTTTGAATGTTCACCACAGGTAAAGCTCAGTGACATTGGCTTAAACTGAGAAAGACTTAATCCGTGACATGTTGCGCAATGTTTGTTTTGGAAAATCCCAACATCGTATCTGAATATGGGTTCAAAAGAAAGAAAGTCTGGTCCTTCACACATCTCTCTAATGTCAGAATAAGTGAATTCAGAGGGACACTTATCTATAACTTTGAAGTACCATGGGTAATCCGTTGCAAAGGACTTACAATGGGCATATGTTTTCATTGGTACAACATTATGTTGTAGTGTACTATGAATTTGGTACTTCAAAAGACTGGATATTGTATTATTAACATAACTGAAGCTGTTTAAAGAGTCCTCAGACCAATTAGAAAATGCTGGGTTATCCCTGTCCACTTTCAGATTATGAGAATCTGTACAGACATGCCAGTAGTCAAAACAGCAGTCTCCAAAATCAATGCATAATGCATCACATTTACACTGATGTGCGCATCTTTCAATATCTGTAGGTTTTAAATAAGGTTTCTTACAAAATCTTGGAATTTCACAACCAATTTCTGAACAAGGCGCACAGTTTATATCAATGGCGCTATGCAACGCCGAATCCAAATCCTCTAATACGCTTGAATTTAGTAAATTGTCTGAAATCAAAAAACTTTTGAATTAGAAAATTGGTTGTAACCACCATGACCAAAATGAAAATTAATACCATTTCTGCATAGTGTGCTTTTCTACCCTGTTAAAATTGAGGAATATTTCGATCAGTGACTCTTATGAAAAGTGGGAAGTTTGCCTTGTTTCAATCAATGTTAACTCTATATTAGTACATAGCAATCTTTAGTAACAATCACCTGTCAGTTTAAATGTGTCACAGAATGTAATTAAATGCAAAATGAATAATAAGTATATGTGACAGTTACTTTATAAAAATTTAACAACAATATTAATATGCGGCATCTACAGAGTATTTCTTCTCCAAAATGGATTAAGATTTCAATGTAAAGTTCTTGTAACAGCGAGCTGGAATGGGATCTATATGAATACTAAATTTAATCATATATTACAAAAAAAAAATCTACAATACTTATAACCTTGATCAACAACTATTTCAGACATCAACTGAGCTTTCCATTTTGCATGCATGTTTTTAAATTATGCATAAACTTATTGCACTGTATTATTGAACATTGCGGTCTTGGGATTGCATTGGCTCTCGAGTGACTATTATTGGGATATACTGCCTCCAGGCCTCCACCTGTGCTGTAAGTAACCTAAAGATATGTATATGTAAAATAATTACTTGATCACCATTTAATAACAGCAATTTGAGGCATCTACAGGTGTTCCTATCAGTGATGAGGTGGGATACCTTTTTAGGTAGCTGAAATGCTCTTTTCTGTCAGTGTGTAATTGAAGAAGAAATAATTTGTAATTACAGACTTTTCCAAGATTGAGTGGCTGAATTGGCATATCACTCTGAAGGCAATATGCCACGCTGAATAACACAATGAAGCGCAGCATTTTGGTCACTCTTTCATCCAGTGTCTGACGGTAAAGTTAAGCTTGGGAAGATCATAGGCTACATAGCATCGAACGTTCAGTGAACAACTTCACAATACCAAATCTGGTTTTCCACTGAGCCAAGCTGAGGGGATTGGAAGACAAGAATGCAATATAATATTATAAAAGTTTATAAACGCTGTGTACCGTTTGCTTTATGCGAAGTGAGCTAGTTAATCATAAAATCTTAAATTTTGGACTAGAAACCAATTCTATTACAACATGACACACATAGCCAGTATATGCTGTATTTAATTATTAAACATTTTGATGTGAAATGACAAGCATTGAATATTCAACATTCAAAATATTTGGCGATTCTAGTAAAAAATGCACTATAATTTACTAAACTGCCTTATCTCCAAAAAAACTTAACGGACTGATTCCAAAACAGTTTATGTGTATCATTTGTACTATAAGACAGCATATTGGCTGAATTGCAAAGATTGTTGTTTGCTCAATATATGAGAACTAGCAAAAAGTAAACAAAAATACATCTGTGATTATGAAGTCATGTGAATGCTTTGTACTTAGACATTTGAAGAGCATTGTGCACTCCCTTTTAGATCGGATGCAGTTTGCATACAGTGCAATATCCCACAATAGGCAGTGAAGTTCTGGCATAAAACCATGTGATTCACACCATGTGGTTCATCGTTGTGAACCACATGCATCTCATTATCTGACATTGTTATGTAAACAATGGGCTGTGAAGTGATGACGTCACAATGTTTTGACGCTCTGATTGGTCGGTGTGGTTGCTAGGGATCTTTTTGCGGCCATTCAAACAAAATAGTGCCTCTTGAAATTATTAATTCTTTTTACTGGAGGTCTATTTTTATTGTGGGATATAAATTAAACTTAATGGGAGTGTGGTTCACAGCAATGAACCTCACTCATGTCAGGTCTGCTGCAGAATAAACACTCGTCCGTCGGACTCGTGTTGTATTCTTCCGCGACCTGACATTCATGAGGTTCATTGCTGTGAACCACACTCCCATTAAGTTTTATTATAAAACGGAGTACTGTGGATGCAATTCTTTATCTTTAATTCTGGAAGCCCCTTACTCCCACCTAGAGCAGTCGGGCTCTTCTGCAAGGATTATGTTCTTTGATTTCTCTTCTGTATTCAACACAATTCAACCATGCTTATACTGGCAAGGAAATTGACTCATATGCAGGTTGAAGATTGTCTCGTTAATTGGATGGATTCTCAATTATTTGACTAGTCGATCTCAATATGTTTACTTGAGAGCATCTAGTGTCAAGTCTGACTTGTTGATTTCCAATACAGGAACTCCCCAGGGTACATTCCTAACATTTTTAAGTCAGTGTCATCCCACGACCAACATCCTCACCTCTCAGTGTAGGCTAGTGACTCTACAACCCTGACCACATGATATACTGTTTTATGAAGTTGTAACTTAAAGATCAACTCTCCTTCGGTGTGAAAGACATAACTAACAGTTTGAAATCTCTCAATTGAATGGATGGTTGAGTGTTTCATTGTTGCCTGTTAATTGTTTGAATGAGTTTCTTTGTAGAAAACCATAAATAATTGTTTAAATCACACCAGAAAAAAGCTGTAAAAGGATTTGAAAACTTCAGAATTTTATAGTACTTGTTGGCAGGGTGAATGACAATGAACCTTGCAATGGGAGGATGACGACCAAGTTGAAAGGACAAACTGTTTGGACTGCCAATCTGCCAACAGCTATAAGGACAATCGACTGTTTAACGGCCAAACAAAGAATCGTACTCACCGAACCGAATCAGCCGTCTGTACTGATGGCCAAGCTATGTCTGAAATTTAACAAGTTGGTGAAATTGATGCTGTTTCATAGAAATACATAGAACGGACATGAGGCTGTATGAAGGCTCCTCAAGATGAGGCTTTGGATGAGGTCACCAAGTCCGCCATATTGCAACTGCCCTGAGACATGACGTCACAATAGACTAATCATGATGTGACGTCATACCATTGTTATAAGTGACATCACTGTCATTTGTGATGTCACTGTACCATTGTGTCCGGATACAGGGCAGTTCCAAGATGGTGGATTTGGTTGCTTCATCTGCCAGAGCCTCATGTCCGTTCTATGTATTTCTATGTGCTGTTTGACCGGACAGTTGGGCGTGACATTATATATAATTATGAACGTTTTTATGAGACCTGACCACACAATATTTTATCTTCACTTGATATATTGGTTCAATTAGATTTGAAATAAATCATGTGATTAAATGGCAGAAAACATCCTTATTGACAGAAGGACGTATTGGGAGAAGTAATCTGGAGATGAAGTCTTTTTGTGCTACAATATGAAACCTAATATCATGGTTGATTAGACAATTTCGTCTCGCTTTAAAAAAACCCATTTTTATTGCAGTATAATGTGTCAACAAATAAATGATTCGATTAGATAATATCACGATGATGAAGTGTTTTTCCACTTCACTATAAAATCTTCAAATTAACATGCTGATATTAAATTAGATGAAATAAAATATTCTATTAAATCAGGACACATCACTCCAGGTGGAATTTGATAGAGTGGAATGCCAAGAGACATGAGGAAGGCGGGCTACTGTGGTCTAAATGCGGTGTGAATCTATGTTACAGTAAGTGTAATCATGACTGTCTAGAGGTTGCCTTGGGTTAATGAACCTGACCAACATTTATAATAGCAACATTCAACTGTGGAGAAGCATGTCACACAAAGACCACTTACAGGGTGGTCACAAAAAAACTTTACAGTTAATATTTCACTTTCCAGGCTGCCATGATTGTGTCAGCGCATGGGTACTTATTGTGTAAACAAGCCAAGTATGTTAGATCTTTGGAAAATTGGTTAAAAATTAAAACGGGTCATTATTTTTTTGATAGCAGACAAAATGGAAGCCGGGAATGCTCCTGCGTTTTTACTACTCCGGGTTGATCCTGGCCCATCAGTAATTTTGAAGCAACTGAGCTTCACAGGACAAAAAAATACAACATAAAATGAAATTGAGGAGACAGAGGCACAATTCAGCACAAACCAGAAGGTGCTAGAGCAAGTTCAGCCCGCACTATGGCCATTATAAGAATTTTAAAATGAAGCCGTCTGAAGGTTGATGATCAGGGTGTTGAAATCACTGGAAAAGTACATATTGACATCTAAAGAGCATCTGAAGCCCTGGATACATAAGGAATACAGTGCTACAGATAATTTGATCTTCAAACAAGACGGGGCATCAGCCACACTCTCTTGGAAAGCCCAGAACTGGATCAAGGTTCGCCCTGTCAAGTTTTTCGGCGGGACAATATGGCCCCTGTTATCACAAGATCTCAATCAATGTGATTATTCTGGGTGGGCAAACTTAGAGGCAGATCCCTGCAAGACACCACAGACCTTAGTTGCCCAATAAAGGCATCCATTACGTTTGTATGGGAAAAATGGACACAAAGTTACATTTTTGACACCTATGCATCATTTAGGCCCACTGCAGAAAAGTCATCAGTCCAAAAGGACCTCCGAATGAATAAATTATCTCTAGAAGTGTTATTCTTTGCTATTCAAGTTGTTTTTGCATTGAAATATAAGTAATTGTTACAATGAGCGTCATCCAAAAAATTATTCATAAGTGTAAAGTTTTTTTTTTACCACCCTGTATGCTGCTACTCCTGCAATGGACTGAAATTTTTCATCAGTCGCACTAGAGATCAAGCCAGGGAGATGTGGCCGGTCATTGCAGGACTGTGAATAATACAGAGACACTTGTTAATTTTAATGACTCTGACAGAAGCTATGTTGACTCAAATGTCAATATTGTCGGCTGTGATTTTAATGTTGGTGATCTTAATGCTTGTGATGTTAATGCTGAAAATGGAAATTGTGAATCGCTTTCTAATAGGGCCATTATATACACTGTGTCCCAAAAGTTTGTTCCGCTCATATTTGGGTCTTTGTTCTCTCAAATAATGGCAAAATAACCAATTTTTTTACATATCCAGGATTTATTTTTTATAGCAAACACGATTATATCTTTGTATTTATCACAGTTTTTAAATTTTGAGGGATGAAGTCGAGCCTACTTTACGAGACTCCAAATTAAGTTGTTTTGTGAAAGTCAGGATCGGGTTACAAAAAGGCTTCCCATTTAAAAACGATTGAGGATTTTGATTTGAAATCAAGTCAGATGACTTACAAGATCTTTATCATTATATGGGTGAAAGCACAGTAAGCGCCTCAATATTTGGCCCCTATGACCTAAGAATTATTTTCATCAAAAGTGCAAGTGTAGTACATCAATTTAAACCTAATAATGTGAAGAATACAGAATTATGTTTGTCTAATAAATCAAGACAGGTATTTACTGGGCTGCTATGAACTACATTATGAAAGTTCCATGAAAATCTAGGTTTTTCTGCTGAAATGGACCAATAGGCTTTTCGACAGTTTTCGCTGGTGTGATATGGACAGTTTGCATGAACTGTGACCAATTCAATTTCTGAGCCTTGTCAGAATTCACTAAAATAATCCAAATTTGTAACTAAACATGGTATCCCTGCTTTATTTGTGACATACCAGACCTCTAAACATCAGTCCTCAGACTGATTTGAACATTTTTGTGGACGTAATGGACGGACATTTACACTTTTTAGCCTGGTGTCCAGTGTATAAGTTAAATTCATTGTGTTTTTAAATTTTTTGGTTGCATACATAGGTAGAGAGAGAGAGACATGCATTTCCATCTCAGTTGATGTGTTAGCTGGTCTTTAATTCATTTAAATTACCAAAAAATCAGTTGTGGACGTAATGGACGGACATCGATTTTAGCCATTAAAGCTTCTTGTATCTTACAATAATCAGTGGCCATTGGAATTTTTTTGCTTAAATTCATTAAACCAATATCATATCTAGGCAAAAGCACCAAATTCGGCAAATTATTACATAAAAATACCCTCCAGGCAGCCTTTTGAACCCCTGACTGTAAATTTGCAAAAATATGGTTACAAGTAGACCTTTTCTTTGGACGTCATGGCTGCCATAATCATCATATTGAAAAGTCAGCCAATGGTCCCTACAGAAGGCCAGGGAGGTACAGTAAACAGATAATGTCACGGCAGAATGTGAAATAAATATTTGGCTACAGCATTGCTGCAAAAGACGGTGCTTCAGAAAAAGGGCCACTGGTTACATGCTAAAATTGACAAATTATACCCACTTTAACTTTCTGCCCAGAGCATGGTTTTAATTGTATGCTTATGAAAAATGCCTAAATTTCTCAGATTTACTTGTTGATCACGCTTAAATACTGCACTGTTTCTTCTTTATGTCAGAAATTGGTTTCTAGGACCCTAAATTTACTCTTATCTGATCAATATGCAATTGAGGCATTTACCGTGCTTTCACCCATATTGAATATTCAAAAAATCTTCCCTAGAAATTATTAGTTTTGCAAAATTACAATATGCTTGAGCGACACATTTTGACCAAAGATATTCCGGCATGTGACATGTCATGTTTCATTTTGAATTTCATCCAGGTTTATTACTTTTTCTTTATTGCGAAACCATTTTTGTATCTTAAATATAATTACTAATGAGTTCTATTTGTGCTCCATATCTCTCATGTGTCATGTGGTGCTTTAGGACCACTCTACGAGAAAACAAAGTTTTTGTATTTCACCGTCATAAAATCATAAAAGGGACTCTTCTTAAAACATATCCATACATTTTATCCGTTTCCACTGAAAATATTCAGCTTCACAGCCAGTAAAAAAGGGGGTTGACCCTGGACCTCTTTATAACAGTACAAATTTGGTACCAAATGAATCCTTGAAATCTCTAGTTTCACAAAAAAAATTCCCCAGAATTCCCAGGTGGAGGATTTTTTTTTATTCACGTTTCCATGGCAACACTCTTGAAAAAACAAGAACCTACAAATGTACAACATTTTATTGAATAACTTTCCTTCTGCTTTAAGGAACAATTTCAATTTTGGCACAAAGTACCTCCATGACCAACTCTCTCAGACGCAATGCAAAAATTGTGGTTTACATGGTGCTTGTGTGCTGCTATGGTAACAGAAATATAAAAAATCATTAGCTTCCTAAAAGGGTGTTCTTTTGATATTTTGATTTGAAAAAAGCATTGACATTTCCGAGATGCCTCTGGTCATGTCATGTAAAATTTTCATTAGAATATCTCAATTCAAGGTGATCTGTAGCTATCGAAAGTAAAGCAGAAGTGCCAATTTTTTTTGTTTTTCTATGGCTCTATGTCACACTCTTCGAAAAGACACCCCAATTTTTTTGGTGAGATGCGAGACATTGTGGGTATGGGGCCATTTTAAAAAAATACCCAAATGTGATAAACGAGGTCAAGGTAAACAGGAAATTGTCACACTTGAATAATTTTCGGCACATTGATACTTGTTTATAACAGGATCAATGCTGTTTAATTTGTTTTGGCCAGAAAAAAAATATATTACAAATTATAAGCAAAAAAATGTTGAGTGTATGTACCTTCATCTATATTTGCCAAAAATTTAGCTGCATTTTAATTGAACAAGGCATGCCGACGACGAAAAAAAAAATTTTCCAAAAAATTCTACATAAAATGTTTTGAAGAAGATAATCTGTTGTTGCACGAATCTGTTCTCCAAAGATTTTGAAAAAAATGAATGGAATAGCTTGAACGAATTCCCTACTTACATGTTTTTTCCCGAAAAAAGGTCAAAAATAGGGGGTTAAACATTTTTAAACTTAATGTGGGTTCATGAAACTAGCCATGCATGAAAATTCATTGGAAAAGGAGTATAGCAGCACTTTTTCCGTTCCGATACTATAATCCACTGAGGAGTTATGAGGAAAATAGTGAAAAATACCGTGCAAGCACGTAAACCCTCGGCTATATGCAGACAAATGACTTTGTTACGAAAATGGTTGCTGTACAAAAGAAAGTCCACAAGAGGAAATGGTTCAAGTGACCAATTATGTGTGAAGAAAAATAAGATACATGTATGTCATGTCATTAAGTAGAATGGACTTGAATTGCCATGAATTGTATTTACGTACCTTTGTAATCAGCTGAGAAAGTCTTGGAGGCATAGTTCAGTTTGTTCATATATAAAGAAAGTAGAATAAGCGCTCGGAGATTGCATACCTGTGCCTGAGGTACTTATGATATCCATTATCAATAATGAAGTAATATAGGTATAAATAAAGGTATATGTGCAGTGTGCAGTGTGCAGGGTAGACATGCCACACAGACTAAGTTGTGCTAGGACAAAGGAATCTGATCCAGCCGTGGTAAACATGCCAATTACCCTCCAGCAGCCTACATACCACTTCCCTGATATTGCCCCCCCCTCCCTTTCCACTCTCCAGATAAGAAAGTACATAAAAGTAAAAAAGAACAGGATTTGATGATAAATTCCAGAGGTAAGTCTACATCAAGAAGGACCAATTCTCACAATTTATGCCTGGTGACACATGTTGACAGCTTGGGTCACATGTAAAACACCCCTTTTAGTAGAAAACATATGGCCTACTTATAGCTCAGATCAAAACATGTCGGAGAGCAGGAGGTTAGCATTATTTTTCCAGGTGACGAAAAGCATTGTTTCGTGTGGATTTAAGAAATGCACATGACTGAACTTCTGTCATTCCCGAATTTAGGCAGAAATAAAGCAACATGTGTAGTTTGACAGCAGCAGGTGCGACATGCGATGAGTTGTGCTAAGACAAAGATTGTATCCAGCCGTGTGGGCAAATGCAAGTTTTGGCCATGTAGGTCATGCACTTCGACAATACCCTGAGGCAGTACTGCCTCGGGTAAAAACGTGCACTTTGTGTTCCCGCTCATCATCCAAAAACCGCAATGGGGAATCAGAGGAAATTGGGCAAAAACGGAGTTCAGATGTGTTACCAAGCCCGTGTAACACTTGGTGATTTTAGGTTGAACTGTTACGGAGATACTGATTTTTAAATACGGTATGCCGTAGAGCAGCCTAGTGGCCAAAACGCAATTGGTGAATCTCAGGTAAAATGGTTTGAGATGTCACTAATGAGGACCCTTGGAGCAATCTCTCATAGGAAGAACAGCAGAATCCAGGCATTTATAAGGGCAAGAAATCCAAAAAACATCCATTTTGGCATTTTTCCAAGAAAAGTTTTCATATCTAGGCAAAACTGGTTAGAAATACAAATACATATGTATTACAGACATACCAAATATATGTAACAAAATAACAGTTTCAAAGCAACTAACACATTGTACATAACATTGAAAATAAGCTCACCAAAAGAGTTATAAATCATTGTTTGTCTAAATTGAGCATGCACAATCAGAAATTAATATCCACATTTTGTACAAATTAATGTTATACAGTGTACATGTCACATTCTGACACTCACAAACAGGCAAGATAGACTGTAGGATGTAAATTTAAAAAATTTTCATATTATTTCATAATTTTCATTTATTTCTTGAGTCTGGGAAAGCATGACTGCTTTGTGAGATGTTCTGCTGAAGAGTTATGTCTCCAATAGCGATATTGTAGATCATTGAAAAATATGCCTCTTTGAGTCCATCTGAGAAGTGGAAACCATCCACTATTTTCTTGTCACAGAACTCAATGACTTTTCTGCAGTCAGTGATGCTGTTCAGTTGCTTTTTGTTATATTTGTTTTTGCTGTTCCTAATTTGGACCTTTTTCATTAGATTTATGGGTCTAATGCGTCTGGTCCTGTCAAGCCTGTCAATCACATAATTGATTTGACTGATATCGTCCACAAGAGCCTCCTGTTCCTCACTCAAAATGGCAGGTGCTTCCGCGGCAGGATTATGATGCTGGTAATATTTGTGAAGGCTAGCAGGGACAAAGAAGCAGACGTTAAAATATTTGTCGGGTTGACTGAGGTCTTTGATGACATCAACAATTTTTGTAACCTTGTCCTGCCGTGCGTGGAGAGGGTAGTGTAACCTTCTTTCATTTGGCAAAATTGATTCTTCAACCAGGCTGCAAATCCCACCGAAGATGACACAGTAGAATGGTGTGTCTAACTTGGAAGTTATTTCTTTTGCCTCTGCTGCCATGTGGCTGAGGTCTTTACCTCGCGATGTTTTGATAACATGATCGTAGTCATCGTAATTACCGTGAAGCTTCATCCATTCATCAAAGCCAGCGCCACGTGAATCTGATATAATCACAAGCGTGTGCCGTTTCGTATTCTTGGCGACAACAGGTTTCTGACCCAGAGAAGCATTTCTCAGCTGAAATTTCCTCTTCCCTTTCCCTGGTAAATGGATCTTTCCACTGAGTGCCTGGTTAAAAAAAACTTTGTTATGTCCAATCAATTACCAGACAGGTTATAATAGATTGTTGTTCCACCATTATCTGACATACAATATTACAGCGAAACACTTTGATATAGAATTAAAGTAGACTGTGACACTGTGAAAATGGCACTTCATGTGTCATCATGCTGATGATGTGTCATGATCATACCAAATACTTTCAATGTTAATTTTATTGAAGGAGACTTATCCCACTTGTTGGTGACAGCCAAACAAAAGGATTATGAATCTGATTTTCACTCTAAAATTTGTTATGAGAAGTCAAATAGCTTACTCTTGATCATGACTAATCAAACAGCCTCTATGTTTCCCATGTTGAAAGTAGAGAAGATGACACTTCATCGGCTATCATGAATCACGAAGTGCCATTTTCACAGTGCCTCAGTCCAGTTTAATTCTATATCAAAGTTTTTCGCTGTAAATTAGAAGATCATCTAATTCACTGGATCAGTTTTAAATCAATTATTATTTTTTTCCCAAAATGGCTGTTTTGTTATTAATTAATGCGTGAGTAATACTAATAGACAGGACAGCATGGTCCTTTTGCTATTTTTTGTGATATCTGCTATTACTGAAATGCTTAATATAAATTTATTTTCAGTCATTCTGAAATTTAGAATGCATGCATACATATGATTTGATTTTGGAATATCTTGAGGATTTGCTGGTTCACCAACGGGGAATTGCATTACAAACTTCAGGTGAATCCTGGTAAAGGTACATGATGTTTATAGAATGAGCTAAAAAAAACACAATTCCTTTGAGTCAAGAAAGCTTGTTGTTTGCAAGTTATAACAACATAAAGATTATCATAACTCAAAACGGCGAGATATGGCTCAAACAAATTGTGCAACCATCTCACTCAATCATTTGAGCTAACTCAAAATTTCCAATTTTACAGTGTGTCAGGCAAGCAAGTACAAGCATCTGCGAGAAAGAAAAATTCGGTTATACTGTTTGGTATCTCAAGTTATGTCAGATTTGTCTCCTTGTAATGTATGGGAACAGGGGTTCATAGCTGTACGCTCAATGACTTACTTTACGCTTGTTTTTGGTTCCTGGGTCCTCATATTGCTTTGTTTCGCTTTGAGGACTGTCAGATTTTGTACATCTGTAGTTCTCAGGAAAGTCTGAAGAAAAGTATAAATATGTTGTGTAGAAATAACATATAACTTAATCGTAATTTTGTACACGGATAAGGAATAAATTGAGGACGTAAAATATCAAACCAAAGAAATTTAAAGCAAGTATCTTCACTCTAAAAACTGTCGGGACAAAATTGTTTTTTTAGATTCAAAATGGTTTTTTGAAAAACCATATTCAATGCAAAACCAACGTGGATTTTTAAAGAAATCCATGTTGGTTTTTTGCATTGAAATTTGATTTTTCAAAAAGCCATTTTGAATCTAAAAAACCAATTTTGTCTGAATTTTTTTAGAGTGTTGGCCATAATCATTTGAGATATTCAAGTTTGTGTCTGACATAATAATCACCCTTGTTGCATGTATCACTCTCGTCAGCTGATGAGGCATCGTTTTCGTGGCCCATAATTATATTACCTCCGTGCTCATTCCTGATGGGAACTTCGGATTGGTCATCATGAGTTCGGTCAGCCTGGAAAGCATGGGTCATCATCTGTTTTCAGGTAAAAAATCAACAACAAATAGTTATAAAGCCAAATAAGAGAACCAACATTATAACATTAAAGGGATAAAAAAAAGGAAACAGAATACAAAAAACTGCAAAACTTCAATGAAAAACTTCACAATGTTCAGTGACTATTTCACCGAGACGACAATTTCTTCTTTTATTTTGTTAAATAAATATGTTTGAATGAACAGTATATTTGTATGAAAAATATTTAGGAACTTGTTCTCCATTTTATCATTTTAAGAATCTATCCTTTTCAGTATCATCTTACCTTCTCCAGCTCTTCGAAATGCAGATGCCACTTGTTGTCATGACGAAGTACCTGAATCTCCTTTTCCAGCTCCAAGCATTGTTGTTTCTTACTTGTGAGTACTGCAACATCAAAATTCCTAAAGCTTTCCAGCTCTTCTATTCCTCCCCTTATTCTAAAGATAACTGACTCCTTGTGACTGGCATATCCCAGTTCCTGTAGGACTTTTTTAATCTCCATGTCAAATTTCTCAAATTTCTTCTCTTCGTTTTCCAGGAGTGCCTTGTTAGGATGTAGAATTGTTGTTCGCTGCTGCCTAGAATATTTGTTCACTATAATTCGCTGGAAGAGTGTATTAATCCGGTCATTCAGCCACAGGATTCTTGTTTGTATGGGTTCCTTTTCTATCTCCATACCATAATTCTCGACTTCAGCACGGATAGCCTCATCACTTATGCTATTCTCCAGCCTTTTCACTTCCCTTCTCATCTTCCACAAGCGCCCACCTGGCATGGTCTCCGCTTGTTCATTCAACTTGTTGATGATCCTCTGCAGCCTTGTTCTCAACTTTATGTCACCACAATCTGTATCTGACGAAAATAAAAAAATGAAGCAAATGTTAGGAAAAAGCACCTAGTTTTACAGGCTGATAATCACTCTATTTAACAACTTCAAGGTATTTTACTCTACATCAGCAGCGGCACTTCCACTTAAAACAGATGGAGAAAAAAATTGGGTCATACCAGTGCCAGTAGCATTGGGGCTGCATCTTATAACGTTAAAGTTGTAAACACCAAAAATGTGTATTTTGCCATTGCCAGAAAAAATAAAAATATCTATTACAGTGCTGTAATGTACATAGAGATATGAGGGTAAAACTGAATCTATGCTTAAAATGCCAAATATATATATATACATTATGAAATTAATCACCATGAAATATGGTAAAAACTACAGTTGATAGGAGTACAAATATATTGACAAATATAAACCAGGTTCGTTTTGAAAAGCATTACATGTTTACCATTTTGAAAAAAAAAAATCCATTACAATGTAATTGCTAAAATCTTTGGATTGTGCGTGGAAGCCCTGCAAACAAGTTATGTGGTACATTTTCATGAGAATCTCAGGGGCAAAATGGTCTCCATGTGACCAATTCAGCAGAGCATCTTCAAGTGAATATCAGTATAGAAGGGATTTTCCGAATAGCTATACAATAATCATTTTAAAGTGAAAATTGGAATAAAGGTCTCTTACTGGTGGAGCAAATCTCTGTAAGTGGTTAGGATTTTTAAGGGCTGGTGGGCCAATTTTCCACCACTTTAATACTTGAAAAATGGCCAGAAAATTAAGTGAGGGTCCACAGTAAAAAAATTAAGAAAATATCAACATTTAACTATACCTGATGAACAGCTTGCTTCATCAGTGAAAAAGACTTGTGGTCTCAACCTCTCCAGGCATCTTTCACAGGTATCCATCATGTCAAGTACCATGTGTGCATCTCGAAGTAACTTAAACTGTCTGTGATCTCCTACAAAGCAGCTAAATGCAATTCGGTATTTCCTTGCCATAAATCGAAGGGTATCAAATATCTTCTCGGCCCAAAATCTCCCTTCCTCTGCGAATCTCTCCAAATCCTCTTCATTCATCCATTTTGGGCAATTTGCCGTGAAGCGTAGTTGTTGGCGGAGTGCACCATATCTCTCTTCTGTGAGGTTTGTATGTTCTGGACCCACTACCTCGTCCAGCTGCAATTAATAAAAGCACAAAGATAAGACAAGATAAGGCCACACATAATTGATCTTTAGCTTCTCGGATCTTCTCAAGGCACTTTTTCTAGGGTCGGTCTGTAGGACAAAAAAAAATTTTTATAATGTCCAAAAAAAATAATTTTTACATTTTTTTTCTGTCGGCAGAAAATCTATTGTGTCGGCGGGTCCGCGAAGCTAAGAATCAATTATGTGTGGCCTGAGATAAAACTTTATTTAATGTCGGTGATGTGAGTACAAACAATTAACACAAGCATGAAGTTCAAGTGCAAACCATTTTAGCTACATGCCCTCTAAAAGTGTTTTTAACTTCCCTATAGTGGTTAGAAGACCTTTTTTGTTGATATGCAGTCTTTCTTAATTTCATTCTCCTGAAGGCTGCAGACATTTTTTTAAAGACATTTTCGTAAGTATAGAGGGGGGAACAAAATCACTTTTTATTCCAAAACCCTCATGTGACCCCCTAAGTTTTGACAAATTGTATGACAACACTATTCCCAAAGGGATTTTTCCAGCGACTGATTTTTCAACCTGCTACCAGCATTTTTGTGTATGGCCGATTTTAGCATTAGCGCAAATTCGCAGTTCTCCGTATCTCTGTCAATTTTAGAGTTATCCAAAAAATAATTACACCATGTTTTTCATTGGAGAAAGACGTTTCATTTGAATACCAACAATGCTATGCTGTGGATATTTTTAGTTGTATTTGTCAAGGAAAGTTAATTGAAAAATTTACATTTTCTCTAAATATTTTTGTTATCTCAGGTCTTGGAACCGACACTCATGGACTAAAATAAAATTACAATAATTTTAGTTTAGACATATGTAACAATGATATTGCTTTGAAGTGGTCTGACCTCTTTTCCAAAAAAGGTCTAGGTCCTTAGAAAAGATTACTCTTATTAGGCCCAGTACCTGTACTTCTCGGAATCAAGAACTGTGATGCATCATAATTATTGAGCGAAGAGCCCGGGCCAAGATGTCTCTGACACAGACTGCTTTCTACTGGCATGATACTAGCATCTCCAAAAGAGCTATCAGCCAATATGTAAAGGGTCTACTATTTAGTTTCAGATTTTCCAGAATTATGAATTTTATATTTTCAAATGGCTCAACTTCAAAAGCCTGTCCCTTTCCACTTATTCCAACTAATCCTGAGTTTTGTAAGATGACTGCATCTTTGGTCTCCGCCGAAATCACACAATTTTGCTCTCACAACTGTTAGGTACATTTCAGGATAACCCCTTGTGAAGATGTGCTTAGACTAGGCTTTTCTCATACCTCTGATAAATGTCACCTCATTGAAATTTTAGTTCTCATTCATGTATATGATACACTGTTGTTCTATGGATCCTGATAATAATTATTACCAGCAATGTCCACTGTCCAGTATCAAAAATATGGGATACTGAGCCTCAAAATTTCTTAAGGAAAATAATTTCCTGTAAACATGGCTTAGGCATATTGTTTGCAATCTTCCAGATGATCATGAGTAGCAAAGTACTGAATACTGCATGAACTGCAACCTCACAACTCTCACAACTCTCACAATGCATTTGCCTTTTGTAGGGCTTTACCAATAGGAATGAGTTTGCAAAACGACAAGAGAAGATGTATGTTTCAAAGTGGAGGAAATTACTTGACATAATTGGGAAGCCTAAGTCAAAATATTGAGAAAAAATATTATTTTTGGATAGAATGGTTTGAAAAAAAAACCAAAAAAACAAACCAAGATTCTAGGGGATGCCAATGGAATTGTGAATGCAAAATCTACTGTTATGACAATATGACATTATGAGTACATGCATGATGTATAGGCCTACTTTCTCAAACTAAAGAGTAGCGCAAGGATTCCAAATATGTGGTTGGTTTTACTCTGAGATAAGAATTGACAAAGTTATTAAAAACCGCGACTTATCATTTACATAAATTTACGATGATAAGTAAAATGCTGGTAGCAGGCTGGAAACCTATTTTAAACACATTTAAATGGTCATTTGTTCATTTTTATGATAAAAAAAAATTTAGGGGGTCAGGGTTTTGAATTTTGTTCCCCCCTCTAGTAAGTAACCCAAGTCCAAGGCACCGATATTCACTAAAGTCGAATCGGTTACGCTTATTCATTGTGGTAACATAGCATTTAAAATTTTTTTCAGACATGAAATACCCTACCGTTATTCCAGCCATAAGCCACATCAGGGTGTTTTTAACTGCATAGGAAGTTATGGCTCTTTGCGTGAGATCCGTCTCGCTGGTTTGGTCAAGAGACTGCAACAGAAATATCAGGAAAGGTAATTGACTTTATGTATAATTCAGCCAATCACGATGTTCGTTAAAAATTGCAGATGCATCATTGCAATGATTCCAATTATTGCGTAGTTAAAAGATAACGGCAACTGCTTCGTTCAATTCAGAAAATTATGTACTACCATAATTTTGTGTAGTTTATCAAAAACCAATGATCGTTTGATAAACAAGGCTGAAAAAAAGAGGAAATGTTTGCACTTCTATGATTTTCGGCAAAATGATGCTTTTGTGAGTAGTATGATAGGAGCAGTATTAATGTTTCTAACGAAACCCAAGAATTCTTGAGATGTATTGAGATCAACAATGACTCAGTACTTTCTCATATTTCGAGAAATTCAAGAGAATTGTTGCTATTGTCATGCACCTTGATTGTTGATCATAGTTTGACATGGTGTTGACGTGTGTTATGTTAGTTACCTAGAGAGCACTTGTTTGTAGTTTTGTTTGATTGATTTTATGAGATTTCTGTGATTGCAATACTGTATAATTTATATATCTGTTGCTGATAATCCCAATATTTGATTTCAATGCTTCAAGTTACAGCCAAACACTTCGATATAGAATTAGAGTGCACTGTGGCACTGTGAAATGGCACTTCATCATTGCCGATGAATTGTCATCTTCTCTACTTTCAACATGGGAAACATAGAGGCTGTTTGATTAGTCATGATCAAGAGAAAGCCATTTGACTTCTCATAACGGATTTTAGAGTGAAAATCAGACGCATAATCCTTTCGTTTGGCTGTCACCAACAAGTGGGATAAGTCTCCTTCAGTCAAATTAATATTGAAAGTATTGGGTTTGATCATGACAAATCATCAGCATGATGACACACAAAGTGCCATTTTCAAAGTGCCAAGGCACACTCAAATTCTATATCAAAGTGTTTGGCTGTAAACTGCACATATGTTTCAAAATTTTATGCTCTCTCGGTGTTTAGCTGTGATTTATAGAAACAAAACACACAGATTTACCTTAAACTACAAAATACTTCATAAAACAAAAAAAACTCTTATCCATGACGTGATTAAATCTCTACAGTTATATCATTGGGGCTAGATGGAAGGACAGTCTCCTAGATTTCTCGAGAATTTCTCGAGTATTCTTCACCAGGTTATCTTTTATCTATTATTTATAATAAGTTAAATATTGCTTATTTTAATGAATAAAGGCTTGATAATTAGCCTATGTAATATCTATGATGACCTGCTATGAAACTTTGTAAGTCAGAAAGAGTATCAGGACTGGATTGGGCATCCTGGACATACTAAAAAAAAGGCTAATACCCCGTTACAGCAAGATTTTCAAATACCGATGATTTTGAGGTCTGCTGATGGGCAATCGCATGTTAAACTTCAACGGCTTTGTGCCACCTCTAAATATTAATTGATTTTCATAAAATTATTACACAATACCTTCTTACCATATGAGATCAGAAATTATAAATAATCAAATCAGAGAAGTTCAGAAGAAAGCGTTTTTGGACCACCCTAGACAGGGCTGTCAGATAAAAAAAGGGAAATTACGTTTCCAGAAACAAAATTGTATAGATCATCAATAACAATTATAATCAAAAGGGCACCTCTTGCCCCCTGCCCCCCTACCCCGGACAAGGGCCGGGGAGGCAGTTGTCACCCCTGCCCTCCCCAGTTCCAGCACCCCTGCAAAAGGCTGTATATGTGAGATATTTTTAAATATTTTCATACCTCCAATAAGACCTTGCAGATGAGTATTCCCAAGCGTATTCCAGGTGGAAGATTGTCCAGGACGTCCCATTCATGCCTGCAAGGTGTTTTCTGCCACGTCGGTCTTTCCTCCAAGACCTTCCACTTCAAGTGCTCGAGTGGCTGGTGACATGGAGCATCAGCCATTATCAATCTCTTTCTGAATTGTTTTTTCAATGCATTTTCCATAACAAACACAGGCACAACATCAACTGAAATCTTAAGGCCATTGGAATCGCCTTCTCCTTCCCATATGAACTTCCATGGATGGTGAACTGAAATACATCGCAAGGAAATCCCCTTTTTGTCAACCGACTGCAGTTTCTTGACAAGGTAATCATGGTATTTGAGACAAGCAAAGAGCTCATTATCAAAAGGATAAGGTTCTTCTGTTCTGTAGGGTTTTATCTTGGTGCATATCTGGAGATCAAACTCATCCCATCTGCCAACCTTCAGCTTCTCCCTCACACTACCCACTATGACTATGTCAGCATCTAGGAATCCATCATTTGACACCATCCTTGTAAATAGCTTCTTCAAATCCTCTCTTATTGCTGCACATTCATGGACTGGCAAGGCAAGCATTTTTTTCATTTTCTCGAAAACCGAAGATTTTGTGTTCAAAATGTCAGAACAGTGGTCTTGGTACTGTCTATCCAATTTTGCATTAGAATATTCAGGAAGTACTCCAAAATCATCTGTGGATGATGTTGCATCGTGGGATTGCAAAAACTTAATGGCACAGTGGTTGCCATGCAGGTGTGCAATGTGCAAGGGGGTGCAACCATGCAGGTCCCTTCCATCAATGTGTTTTCTTACCAGTTCATCTGGGATGCAGTTTAGAACATGTTCATCATGACAAAAGACGGCAGCCAAGTGAAGTACATTCCTCCTGAGCCAGTTGTCATTCCTTTTTATCAATGTCCATTTCAGCTCTTTCAGCCGTTTATGTCTGTCTGATTTTTCTTTCAACCATTCATAAACAAGTGGGTCTCCCGTGTCTGTCTCTTGAAGCTCATCTGCGTCAATAAAGCACTCCCCGATGTTGTCGTCACCCATATCCCTCCTCAAGAAGAGGAGGTTGTTGATCACGCTCTTTGATTTCTTGCAATCAGCAAGGGTAGGATACGAAGCTCTGACGACTTCAGCAGCAAGTGTTCTCAGGTCATCCCTGACATTCCATTGGTCTTGTAATGGATTCAGGTATACCCATATGGGTTCAGTGTTGCCCTGCTCTCTGTATACAGCAACAAGCTTCTTCAGCACATTGAGAGCAGCAAGTATGCCTTCACATGATCTACATTCTGCCACAGTAAGTAGCAATATTTCATATATGTCATCAATTGTAGGACGAGCACTGTTGTCAAGACACTTTGTGAGTACACCAAACAAAGCATAGTGGTTGAACTTGGCCTTACTGTTTTCATATTTCCAGTATCTGATATGTTGGATTAAAATATCATAAATCGCTTGAGCATTGTCTTTCACAAGCATGACTTCTAATATGCCTTGTGAGATTCTAAGAATCTTGTCATTCTCTAACTCAATGTGTTTCTTGACAAAACTCTTAAACTCCCATGTAGTTGTTAGCCGTGTGATGCACTCTTGACAGACTTTACTTTTTAGATCTCTTAACCGCTTTATATCCAGCTCCGCCTCAATCAATTCAGCCCCACATGTTTTTTCATTCGTCCTTTTCAGCAGCTCAACCTTGAGCTCATCAAACTTGAAACATCTCTTGAGGAGTCCTTCAATTTCTCGTTCCCTGCAAACAGATAATAAATATTCTTGATTATTCTTGTAGCAATGTCAACTGATTATATCCTAATTCTCCCACAAGGGGCATGTAGCAGTGATCTTGGCATGACCGCGTCTGAAATGTTTGTTGATCAATATCTTATACAACATGATCATTTACCCCTTCAGTTTCATTAACATCAAAAAATGGGTTGAACATCTCTTTTACTCTTAAAGTGAAAAGTTAAGCAAATAAATGAGATGAAGATTGGCATGTAGACAAATATTTTAGTAATGCCCGAAAACTAGTAAAGCTATTCTCTACACTGACACGATGAGTCAAATACTAATAAATATTATATATATTCGAAAGGAGATATGTGACCACTTACCGAAGATAATTCAGTCCTTGATGGGCGTCTTCTTCATTCTTTCCTTTTTCTTGGAATTGTCTCTTTACAATGTCCATCTTCCTTGCTAACTTCTGGTAATCTGGCACATCATGAAATGCAACTGATTCACTAAACAAGAGGAAGCAACTGTAAGGAGTCACTTGATTAGCGACTCTGATGTTTACATTCTTCTTAGTAATCAGTTGGGCCATGAGATCCCAAAGCCTGTCAGTTCTTGCAACAAAGTCTGGTATTCTTAACCACAAACCTTCAATCAACAGTTTTTCCAAGAGGTTATGAAGTGGGGTCCTCCCTTCACTATCAACATCATTACAAAGGTTTGGATTTGTCTTAATAATTGCAAGACAGATTTTAACAACGAGATTGACTGACAAGAGGTGACTGTGTTCTTCAAAAACATCACTCGCAAATGCCCTGATGACATCATTCAAGAGGTTTCCTTGAATATCTTCTGTCTTTGTAGCATCCAAGTTGTTGAATATGTCTTCAAAAAACTGTGCAACTGAGGGCATTAATGTGTCATTCAGATGGGGACCAAAAGTTTTCAGAAAGGTAGTCAACAAAATGGCTCCTCCACTTTGAAAAAGGTTTGCTCCCGTGCTGGCAAGAAATCTCAATACTCGGACAAAATGAATGTTTTTGTCAGAATCCAGGCGCCGCTTCATAAATTTTCGAAGAAACCTGCAAGATATAATCATAGATTTTGATAAACGGTGGCTGCTCTAACCTGTGCAAAATATCTTAGGAGTTAGAGTGTTTCCAATGTTCCCTGTAGCCTTTAAAAGGCATTGCAACATGCATGCTCAGCATGATGTACAATACAACCAGGCTTGGGGTCAAGTACTGTACTTGGACTCAGTACTTGGCCTTGTACTTGGACTCGTAACTTCTAAAAATGAAGTACTTGTACTTGGACTTGTTCTTGAATCCAAAGTACTTGAAGTACTTTGTAAGTACAAAATTCAAGTTCTTTAAAAATGCAGGCCGAATTGAAAAGTTAATAAAAACATTTTCAAAGATCCGAAAGTATGACAACAATTTTTAAACTATATTGTGATGTCCATATTGTGCATTTCACAGCTAACATTGAATGAAGATTCATTCTCTTCTAAACTCCATGTTGACACAGACAAAATTAGTGCTAATGTTTAAAATGCATCTGAATTAAGAGCTGAATTAGGCATTTAATTACAACAACAAAAAAAGATATATAAGTAGGCCTACGTATCTGAATGAATTTTATACAAATGCAGTTTGGAGCATGTGTGATATGTTGAATATAAAGTATTTAGAAGTCTGTGTAAATGTTTTTAAAATTTTACATCTTTTCAAGAGGAATCAAAGTGCACATAACCGAAATCAATGCTGAATATATTACCTAAAATACAGTTATGAAAAAAAAAAACATAGTCAAACTTAGTATTTCTATCAATGGACGTTCCATGAGCATGTAATAAGCTGTAACAAATTTGTATTACTAAGCTCTAGAGTGTTTTATCTACATTCCACAATTTTGTTCAATAGTTAATTTAAAATTCCAAAAACTTATTGTACTAAATCAGGTAGATATAAATGTTATTTTGACATTATTAGTTCATTTATGATTTCATATAAACTTAAAAATAGCAGATACAGTTCTTTTGTGTAACATTTTCTGCTTTTGTTACCCCCATTGTTTCATGCCCCTATTGTTTTCACCCTGTTGATACAACAAAATTATACCTGTATCATTTTGGCTCTGGTTTGCTAATTAGCTAATTGTACACATTATACGCTGTATTATTTGAAAATTTATTTATATATCTTTTAGCTGTTGTCATAGAAACATATCCAAATATGATATTAAATGGTTTTAATTGTATTGTTAATTGTTATTAAAGAAATTTTAAAATGGACAGGCATTTAAATAGATAGATATAATAATATAATATTGTTGATGAAAAAATAGATAGAAAGATAGATAGATAGATAGATAGATAGATAGATAGATAGATAGATAGATAGATAGATAGATAGATAGATAGATAGATAGATAGATAGAACCAAACACATAGGTATTTTTAAATTGATTAACTAGGTAAATGGTTGATTGACTAATAAATTGGTTGATTGAGAGACTGATTGATAGATATATTGTTTGATTAGGTAAGCGAGAATGTGAAGCCAGTCCAACAAAATAAGAACAAGCAGTGAACAAACTTTTACTCGATTATCATCTCTATCCACGTTGATGAATAATAAATATAGAAAATTTTCTTACTTTATTTTGAGTTGTATTATACAACTCAAAATAAAGTAAGAAAATTTTCTTTCAGAAGTCCTTTGTTTAGGACACTTGTATCTTCATAATATATAGCTGCCTAATAAAAGTTTATATATATTATATATCATATATGTTTACCTATTTTGCCCTCCTTTCTCCTCTCAACCCCAAATCTCCTCACAGCTACGTATAGGGGAGACCGGGGCTGGTTGTCACAGGGGCAGGTTGTCACACTTTTTATTGCACTAAACTGAGGAGTCACACAGCTCAAAAAAACATTGTTTACTGCTTTTATAACCCCCTGGAGTTTTTCTGAAAAATCTTGACCCCTGATAGGGAGTCTGGTAGGCACACGGTCTTTTAAAAATTTTTTACCTTCAACTTGCATGCAATGCTAGTCTTTATCAAATAGTTGCTGAAAAAGGTAATGTTAATAAACTTACTATGTAGACATTTCTTTAAATCATGATAACAACAAATAGTGAAAATTTTGATAACAACGGCCTCGGTCACCCGTTTTTGGAATTGTCATCAATCGGGGCAGGTTGTCACAAAAAGGCGGGGCAGGTTGTCACACTTTTTGGGAGTTGGCTGTTACCTATTAGGACCAGGCTTTTAAACCAAAAAACAAACCCAAATATAAATGTGTGCTTTATACATGCTATTGATGACTGAAGATGTATGCAGATATTGCATTGTGTTTAAATAAATCGATTTCAAATTCATATGTAAAATTTGCAAAAAAAATCGTAAAAATCCTCCTCCAAATCAGGATGCTTTCCTGCTGATTGGTAAGCCTTCATTTGTAGCACCCTTGTACCCAGTACTTAGCGTGTTTGTTAAGGTCTTCACTGGGCAAGCAAATGATTCCTCATATGTCTAAAATAACTTTTCTTGGTCAAGATCTGCCCTACAGAGTTCCACTTCCTGCATCCGAGCTCTTAACCAAAAGTGTGACAACCTGCCCCGAGAGTGTGACAACCTGCCCGAAAGTGTGACAACCTGCCCCGAATTCTGAATTTAAAAAAATGTCCAATAGGACATCAAGATTTCGAATGATATAGGTATATATTCACCAAATAGGTTTAAGTCACTCCCGTTTAGCCATTCATATAGAATGGCAGTGCTCCTGCATGCTTTAAATATAAATAGTAGCATGTTTAAGTTTTACACACTGTGACAACCTGCCCTATGACAACCAGCCACGGTCTCCCCTACCGTTGACTCCTCGCCGTAACTTTATCTGATGATAAGAACTCTATTACAGCTGGGAATGTAATTGCAATTAGCAAAGGTTGACAATATCCAAGAAATCAAACACAATGGGGTTGATAGAGTTTGAATTGGCGTTGGCTTTATGTACTTTATTTCGGGTTGTACTGTATGAAAAATTTCATAAAATATCTTGAAAAATGTGGTTTCAGTTGCCTTTGAAGAGATATGAAGTAGTAATCATCCATCTTAATGATATCATTATACGCTAAGATTATTCACCAGGATCTGGCTGAGTATACAATCTGGCCAATATCTATTTCTTTTATCGACCAATTCTTTATGTGAATTATCGTATCATAAGATTTACCTCGTGCTAAAGCCGTCATCCAAGGGGAGGAAAATCTGAAAGGAGAAATAATATTTAGATTGATATCCCATCACTGACTTAACAATGTTTTGTTTGTGTCAGTCGTGGTCAACCAGTTGATTCAGTGCTTAAAGACTGCTTATCATATCTAACAGCATAGGTGACAATAAACAACCTAATTAAATGACTCAAGGTACTCCATCAAATAAGATGATTAGGAGACCAACAGAAAACTGTCAATAATGTGGCAAAGCCAGTTTGCAAATTGAAAATATGAAAATAAATTCTTCCAGTGGACCACCGATCTGTAAAGAGCTCTAATGAGTGTTATGATTGCCGTACACACGCATGCATACCAATAATACCCTATAAGACAATACAAGCGTATGCAATTCGAATTTGGAGATTGCAGAAGCAGGGTCATTTTGCAAATAACAAACAGATATTGTGCCAATGCAATAGTTGACCTTGTACATCTCACTTATTTTCATAATTTTCTGCCATGCAAAATATTTTCTTTTTTGTAGTTAGCATCTGAAATCTGTGTTGCAGTCTTCATATTATGAAGATCTTCCTAGTCAGTCTACTATGTATTCATGAAGAATCACATTTGCCTATCCTCATGAGGGAAACCCTTGAATGACATCATCAATATTTGTGTTCTTTGGTCTCAGGAGATCTTGCTCATGTGAGAAATATTCACATGAGCTTCCAACAAATACTCATGTTTCCAAGAATTAGGTCCAGTGAATAAGTTGATCAAAGTAATTAATAGCAGCACAGGCATTGATAAGGAAAAAATGACAAGCTGCATCATTGTAAGAGTATTTTTCTGAGGCTGACCTTGTTTTCATGAAATCCCAACTGGGCCTCTCACCTTCAGCACCTCTCAAGCTTGTCTGGCCATGTTAGTTGTGGCTGCCAAGACATTGGAGACATTATGCAAATGTTTTTCATATAACTGAATAGAACATTGATGGCCAAAGTGTGCCTCAGGTTTGCAGTGGTAACAGAGCTTAACAGACAGCACAAGTGATTTCCCGCCAAAATTTTGCTATAATGAAAGCCCCATTTGGGGCCTCTTTGTTGTTGTCAGGTGAGCAGGACAGAAATGAGAAGGTGACGTTTTTGCTGTCGAGTTCTTTTCAGAAGTTTTGCAAAGTTTCGGACAACGATTGGAGAACAGGTGAGTTATCTGTGATGGTTTATTGTGGGTTTATGTATTGCTGTAGCTTATACTCGCCAACACAGGTGGTTTGTAAGTTATGTCGTCGCTGATCACTGATACACCAGTGATCATCTACCAGTCAATCCACGTGGCTGGGCAGGCTGGCTGTCAACATCGCTATTGAGAGCGTTTCTTTCCTGTTACATGTGCCTTTGGGGTGCCAAATTGACAGATAACTATGACAAGTCCTAAGATTAACTATCTCTGGGCGAAATATGATATGAGTGGGAACACGAGATAGAGTGGGAACACTGCAGTCCCTGCACATGCTGCAGCCCTCCCCCCCCCACCCCCCGGCCTCCAGCTGTCCAGTGGTCCAGTGGTTTAACATGGGCCAAACTTTCAGCCAGCAGCTTCGTTCTCCAGCCCACTCTATTGAATTAGCTAGCCAAGTAGACCTAGATATGTAGCTATATGTCTCCACTGAATCTCAATAAAAACATGGTGTTTTGAATTTGACTCCTTTAGGCCTATGGCCCCTATACATAGCTACATGCCTTGCAGAGAATATTTTTAACATGCAGCCACTCAGTGTGCTGATCTGACAATCACACGTCTATGCATATAATGTAATTATGTAAATACCAAAGTTATCACCTGCAATGTGGATAAATACAATGCTCAGCCTCCCCCCCCCCATTCAAATCACTTACTCAGTGATGGGGGGGACGGGGGGATGAGCATGGGATTATCCCCCATAGAATTCAATTGCGTACTGACATGCAGATTTAAAACTGCAATGACCTGCTGACTCTTGCATGGTCATTACGTGAGTGTGAAAGGGATATTACTGCGATAAATGTCAATTTTTTTGGCACATGTTTATCAGCGATTAGCAGTCAAAAAGCCTACAGACAAGAACGCCTACTGTGATTTCCGACAATGCAAAAACAGCAACACAAAAACGCCTACTAATAGATGTCAAAAACGGCTACTGTCTATACAAGAACAAGTGTCAAAAATTAGGCAGTTCATTAGTAGGTGTGAGTGAAAAACCAATGAGCTTCAGCATCAAATCACAAATGGCCTTTGAAGGGCTGAATAGCAATTATCATTTTTAATCAGACTTTGAACCTCTGTAGAGTGCAATTGCCGTTTTTGTAAAGGCCAATTTCAGTTTTTGCACTGTCATGCAAAAGGAAAATAAGCTGTAGCCGTTTTTGATAATAGAAAAAAAATCGTAGGCGTTTTTGTCTGTTGCCGTTTTTGTTTGTAGGCGTTTTGACTGATTACCGTAGGGCCTATTTACCATGTTCTGAATGGCGTATAGGCTCGTACAATGTCGTACAAACCTTGTTTTATGTCGTCCAAACCTCCTGTAATCTCGTGCCATTGCGTACATTTTCTGTTAATTTAGCAGGGATGTCATACAACCTCATACAGATTAACCGCCAGCATCCGCAAGAAAAAAAACATGTTTAATTTTTCTGAAAAATCTGACGTACTGTTACTGATGACTGCTGATGGTTGCTGATTCATTACCTATCATTTCGTATGCTACCTCATGGGGTCGCTGGTTTAATAAATAATTGGCCTATTATATACGAGCCTATACGAAGTTGGTGTGAAAGGGGTTAGGGGTATAATATTGGTTGTATCGCTCTACTGATACAGCCAGATGAATAGTAAATATCCTGAGCTTCATTTTGGTATAAAATTGAAGACGTGTGGTTAATTTTGCTTGATAGAACGCTCATGGGAGTTATCTACGATGATGGGGCATGTTGTATTTAGTGTGTTTAGCTTTTTTCAGTGTTTACAAATATCAAGAAATGGCTAAATTGGACGAAAAAAAAATTATGAAAATTTAATTTTAAAAACTTGGTTGTGCGACGCCTTGTGTAATTTTGCTTCATCGAACATTCTTGGGACATATCTAGGATGATGGGGCATTTCACATTTGGTTTATTTAGCTTTTAAATGTGTTTAAAAATGTCAAGAAATGGCTAAATTGGACGATTTTGAAATTATGAAAATTTAATTTTAGAAACTTGGTTGTACGAGGGCTTGAGTGCAAGTTAGCTTGATCGAACATTCATGTGATGTATCTGGGGTGATGAGGCAAATTGGATTTAGTTTATTCCGCTTTTTTTTCCTTAAAATGTCAAAAAATGGCTGCATCGGACGATTTTGAAATTATCAATGGTTAATTGTCAAAACACGGGTTGTGGTAGGCCTTTGAAGATTTGTGTGTCATTTTGCTTGATTGAACACTCATAGGACGTAGGCTTACCTAGGATGATAGGCAGGACAGAATTAGGTTATTTTGTTTTTTTATTTTGTGTTTGAATATGTCAATGAGTGTTGGAGTTGATTAACTTCAAAATTCTGAAAATTGAATTGTCAAAAATTTGTTTTTCAAGCATGAGGTCAAGGTTGTACACTCGTGAGAGGTCTGTAGTGTGACAGGACAGATTGGAATTAATTTATATTGGCATTTTGAGTGTTTGGATATTTCATGAAGTGGCTGAGTTTGGCGTGTACGCTTGATGGAGGTTCGTAGAATTATAGGGCAGGTAGGAATTCCTAATTAGTATATATATTTAGTTTTTTTTAAGTGCTTTAATCTGTGAACATGGTGAAGAAATAGCCAAGTTTGGCAATTTGCTAAGGTTTACCAAGCCATTTCAATTTTAATTTCAATTGCACAGGCAATGCACTATCAATTGCACAGGCCAATGGACTCTCCTGGATCTCCCAGTCTTTTCAATTCCAAACATCTTGCAACTTCAAGTTTTTACATTTAAGTTTCATATTTGCAGTATTTTAATTCCAGGCCAAGCAAGACAAGCCAATGGAGACATTGGAGAGAACCATGCAGATTGCCATGGAGGTGTCAGATCTCATTTTTATAGTGAAACCACTCCCTTCGATCAATACAGTAAGTAGGAAAAGAGATTTTCCACTCTCAATTCCAAGACATTATATTAATAATTATGTACTAGGCTTATTCCGTACATGTTACATGGATACATATTGTGTGACCTAATTAATGACCCAACCCTGCTTTGATCCATGAAATGTCCACTTGGTCTATGAAACTATGAAATTGTATAAATATCAACTAGGACAGTGATTAATTTTGTATCTGAATCTCTGCACATGAAAATGATGTAATTTGACGGTACCAAGGATACATAAATCTTTCCTAGATGTACATTGTACAGTAAATTGTTTTTCATATAAAATGATGTTAGGGTGGACTCAACTATCACTAAAATGCAGATCAAATAGATGAATACTTTGCAATAAAAGTCGACTATTGTTAAAAATTAATTTTGATATCATATTGTTGAAGATTAAATTATTTCCAGCTCTTATTCTTTATTCGCTTTTTTTTATTATGTTTGCCTTCTTCTTTTGCAGTGACCAGATGTGAAATTGTTTGGAGTCTCGGAATTACTTACCACAGATGTAAGCCTTCGACTGAATATGTGTGGTTGTAGCAATTGCTTCGAGATGGAATGTTTTGGTCCATCAAATACTTCTTAAGGTAATCTCGAACAGTCGAGGCAGGTCTCTGGCAGAGTGTAGAGGTTTGTATTGATAAATTAGTTAATTAATCTTCAGACACTCTTGTTATTTTGGTATCTATATCTATATATTATATAATATATTACATGTTGTGCTTCCCAAGACAAATTCTTGTGCTGATGAGTGGTAAAACTCAAGTCCCTCCCAATAGGCCAGACATAAATGAATGATAGCTTCTTGAATCTTCCCCATAACATTTCTAAGGTTTTTTCGGTAATTACTCTGACTCCTTAGGTTTCCTGAATTTCAACTCCGACTCCCGACTCCTCTTTTCAGCAATATTTGGAAAAAAATATGAATAATTCCACAATGTATCCAAGGGGTTTTTGTAAATGAAAATTAATTTTGTGTGTTGGAACCATAGATTCTATACAGTTTACATTATTCTATAATGTGTTTTTATCAGTCCTTAAACATAATTTTCAGGAGTCAGGAGCCACCTGATAAATTTTTCGACTCGAATCAACCTAGAAACCAAAGTTGGATTCGTACTCCAACTTCACGACTCCGACTTCAAAGCCTGCAAGGATGACATTCAAACATAATGCTCAAGATGTACTGCCCAGGGTATTGTAGTGCGTTTGTGTATTGACCTCTGAATGGCGGTAGTCCCACATTGTGTGTTGGGCAGTGTACCAAAACTATGACCTGACATTTATGGAATTTGGTTGCAATGTTTTTAAAACATTTATGGTTTTTGTTTTAGATGTGCTGTTTGGTATGTAAAATGCTCTAAGGAAAATTGAAATGTGTACAGAAAAATTATCAATTTTCAATGCTGCCTGATTCAGTAAATATTGGCGTCAGACTTTGCAGAAAAATAACTGAACATAGATAGAAGTTGGAAATTCGACTTTAAAAAAATGTTTTTACCCATAGTGCAATCATAGTGGTGATTAACTGTACATTTCTTTGCCATGGTATTGAAGTAAGAGACTTTTAACTCTTTTCATGGAAATTCAGATTGTGTATTGTAAATTTTCATGATAATATATTTATATATAATATTATATATTATATTGAGTATTTTTTTTCCAGTCATGAAGATCACACAGATCGATTGAGCAATCGTCCTGACCCAAAAAACAACTCCCAGCGAGTTTGTGTTGACACCTTAGATTCAATTGAAAATACTTTTGCATATAACTTTTCTGGTTTCCAGTTGTAGTTATCAGAAAATTTCTGCCAAATGTGTCAAACACCAACTCCTGTAATGCGGCACATAAAAACCACTTCTCACCGTAAAAACTGTCACCTGGATGTCCACTGTATAGGCCTCAGGTGTGAACAATTAAAATTAATGTTAACTGAAAATGATCTACTAAATGCCTTGTTTTTGATTTGGATGAGGACATAAAAATGTTTGGTAACAATAGCATGTGAATTTCATCAAATTTTTTGTATATATATTTCATTTATCAAACTGGAAGAGGTGGATTGGTGGCTTATACAATATGTCGGAATTATATAAATTGAAAAAATCTATAATATGTCCTAGCTATTAATATCATTGAGAGATTCTAATTCATTGTTTGGTTTGGCCTTTCTATGGCAATGGCTGGCGTCTCTGGTTCTAATGTGGGTCCATCTTTTGACAATCAATGTCAATTATTTATAATTTCATTAAATGAAAATGTCAACCACCAAAATTTGGCATGCGAATAACATTGAAGAGTTGGTTATCATAATTAAAATATGAATCTTTTGATCACATTTTTGATTACCTGCGATAAAAATTTCACAAACATGGTGTCTGCCAATCCTTGAAAAGCTCGAAATTTGGTTTCCAAAAAGCTGCAGACAAACTGAGAAAGGTCCTCATGTGAAATTGGATGGAAGTATATTCTCTGAGCTTGTTGTCTTTTCTTGGGTTCATTGGTGCTCTTTGACTGTTGATTCTGTTGTGAATTTGGGTTCCTTTCGGAATCTTTTAAGCTGCTGTTGGTTTATCAATGTCTATGAATACCAAGTATTAGTTCAACACCGATTTGGAGGTTTCTAACATGCATTTTTCTCAGATCTCGACCGGATACTTTGGAATTCTAGGTCTATACAAGCTATGGCTGGTTTCAAAAAATGTCCCAAATGGCATGTGACTCTCATCAAAGCCATTGATGTGTTTTACGTTATGTTACGCACATTTTTGTGTGACTCTTACTTCTCCATGAATTTCAAATTACTCGTATTGTTTGCACTCCATGTTTGTCTTTTTGATGTTACTTTATTTTATCTAGCTAGTAATTGCGCTTCCATAAAAGCATGGTTACCTGTGATTCTATAATGGAATGGTAATATGCATCTATATGACAAGAGTGGAACTAATTTGATCAACCAGGGGTAATTTGTATGCCTTGGCATTCGTTTTTGAAACTCTCGCCCACCTATGCTGCGGCATTATATATATTATTACGTGGGTTGTTCCGTAATTGAGAGGTTTCTCCCTGCGTGCCTGTGCCATTTATGTTTCTCTGAGCTTTCCACTTATGATCCGAAATTGTCAAACAATCATATTTGGCATGTGAATTCATTGAAAGGATGTCCAAACAATTTTTCTTTCACTTTTGCTTCTAATCCATCATTTCGCAAGCAAAATCTCCACAACCTACCATCCGAAAGTGTAAAAAAACAATATTTGGTATACGAATTTCATTTAAAGGGTTTCCAAATATAATTCTTTCTACACTTTTGCTTCTAATCCATCATTTGACGACCAAAATCTTCACAACTTATAGTCCGAAAATGTCAAAAACAATATTTGGCATGTGAATTTCATTGAAAGGGTTCCCAGAAATAATTTTCCCCACACTTTTGCTTCTAATCCATCATTTGACAAGCAGAATCTTCATCACTTGTGGTCTTAAATTGTCAATCATATTTGGCATGTGAATTTCATTGAAAGGGTATCTAAATATAACTTTTCCTACACGTTTGCTTCTAATCCATCATTTTGACAAGCTGAATCTCCAAAACTTATGGTCCCAAAATGTCAAACAACAGTATTTTGCATGTGTTTTTCTTTGTGTTTTCAAATACAATTTTTCTTACACCTTTGCTTCTCATCCATTATTTGACAACCAAAGTTTTTAGCCCTTATAGCAGAAAAATTTCAAAACAGTATTTGGCATGTGAATTTTATTGAAAGGTTTCTACGATATTTAATTCACATATCTTGATCATTAATTTTCTCAGTTGATCATTTCTCAAATCATATAAAAAAAACCATCATTTCAATATCTCAAGTTGTCTGTCCATTCCGCTCTAGGAGTTGCAAGGTGTTTTAATTAGTACTACACGTTATCATTTCATTGTGTTGAATTTCTATTGTCTTTCTGTGATAATTTATTTCTGCCAATGAAGTGTCATACATTGTTGGCCATCTCCTGTCAACTCTAATTTCATGAAGTTAACCTTTTAATAATATATATTTGCTGTGTGAATCTCATTTACAGAATGTGTTTTGCATATTCACTTCTAATCTGCATTCACCACTTACAAGGTTTTGAAAATATGCCTTTGTAGGTCTATACATCTCTGATTCTCAATCCACCCATTCACAAACCTGTGAATGCACCGGTTAATGGCCCAAAAATATCCCAACACCAATATTTTCTCATGCCTTTCATTGAATTTGACAAACACAGTTTTCAGTGCTTCATGAACTGCAAAGGTCAGCTGCCACATTCACCATTTGCATTTCATGGAAAGGCTTTGTATAATAGTTCTTCATCATGCAAAATATCCTTATGCCGCATAACAAAGCTGACTACAATTCTTTTTTTTAAAAGAATTTTTTTTTATAGTATTTGCATATTTTGAAGAAATGCAAAAATAGTGGGAGCCTATGCCAAAGTCACATGACTAATTCTAATTAGAATACAACCATAGCAGTGATCACAAACTGTTATATATTGTTTGTTACAATGTGTGCATTTAGCAGTCAGACATGAGATAAAAATATATAAGAATTTGCAACTTATAGAACTAACAACACCCAACAATAACTGTGAATCTTGAGAAAATGTTTCTCATAGTCAACTGTCAAATGTGATAGAATCTGTGATGAATATATCAAAACACACACGTCCAGGGCATTTCTTGGACTTGGTCATATGCTAGTATATGGATGGATTAAATCGATCTACAAGCCCTGATAATGTCTATCAATGACTGGCACTTCCGCTCATGTTGCCGTACCAGTGGGCTGAGTGACTTTTAAAATGCTTTCATAATATTTGCCATTCCACCTCATTTGCCAGCAAGTGCACCAGGCATAAATTATAAGTACCAGAACTTTATCCTACTTTAGCTACTTTGCATATTTCCAAGTTAATCAAGAGGATCAGTGCTACTTTCATAATTTTCAAGATGACCCAATTGGAAGAGTTTAAAGCTGGTCAGGCTTGATTTTGAAGATAATTGCTGGCTGTATAATAATTGAAATATCATTCATAATGCATTATTACATTGTATTATACCACTGTTTGCTTTTTTGGCCAATCAGAAGCCAGGATTTCGCTCTGATATAATGCATATCACAGCTCATACACCTGACCATGATATTGCATGCTTGGCTGACTACAAGTTGACAAAATTGAAGGAAACACTGAAACAAAACTGACAACAAAGGATTAAAACTGAACAACACAGACAGTAAACAAGGAGGAAGATTGTATCAAGTGTAACTGACTGGTCTCAGTAAAAAGACTGTATTCACTCTTTTTTTTTTTTACCAATATCTGAAATAATGATCAAATTTAAGGTCACTTGATAAAATAGTTCATGTTGGATAGACAAGCTGCAAAAAAAATAGCGGTGCAGCAGACCAACAATTTTGGCCCCATTTGGCAAGCTCAAAGAATTATTTTTTCTTCTTAATTCGGGGGCTGCGCCCCCGAACCCCTGCTTGTTCTTATTTCGGGGGCTGCCGCCCCCGAACCCCTGCTCCTGGCTTTCTATTATTTTTCTAATGTATTTTGTAACTTCAAAATAAAATTTGCTCAGCGACTGTTATAATCAGCCCCACCAAAGAGACCTTGGCTCAGAGGGCTGCACTATCGACCTACCTATCTATCTATCCATCCGTGTATCAATCTATCTATCTATAAAGTTAATCTTTGAAATTAATGTATTGTGTTATTTCTATCTATCTATCTATCTTTCTATCTATCTTTCAATCCACAAAATTAATGTATTGTATCATTTCCTGAGAACAAAGAATTCTGACCAGTTGCATTCAGGGCTGCCAACCTTCAAATGAACTGAGGAACATGAATGTGAAACAAATACAATGAAATGTTGTCAAACAAGAAGGATTGAAGGCAAACAAAGGGATTTAAATTAATTTGTTTTGTACTTAGTGGTATAAGTTAGATAACACCCTTGTTTGTGACAATATGCAATAATCCTCGGGCTAAAGCCCTCGGATATATTGCATATTGTCACAAACGAGGGCGTTATCTATTACTTACCTTGAGTTTCGCAATGCATTTCCTTGCATCTGTCTCATTTTTTATCTTGAGTATTTTAAACTGTTTTGCGATTACCAAATCAAACAGGTCTTCATTCCTTCGATAACTAGGGTGCAACACCTGAAAAAAAATAATAACATCACCTTTTGTAAAGTCATAAAATCTCTTACAATTGCAAGTTGCATAAGCTTGGCAGCTGTGTGGTGATGTGGACCGGACCGTCTAGCAACAGGTGGTCCGATTTCTTCAAAGATGGTTCGGTCCTGGTCCAATCCAGGGGTGAGTGATTCGGTCCACACGCCTGGACCGGTCCAGGGGTGGTCCATCGACAAAGCATTTTTATGATATATTAAAGTTTTATAAGGCCAAAAAGGGAGAAAAATTTGTTTGTAGTCAAAAAGTACCAATTCTGCCCCAAGGTGGTCCGGACTGGTCTGGACCGGTCCGGTCCGGTATTTTGGCGGTCCAAGGCGGTCCGGTCCACATCACTACAGCTGTGTGACTGAGTGCTTAAGATTCCTGTCTGCTATACAGAAGATCTTTTCGTTAATGAGACATTACAACTCTCGCAATTGCTCCGAGAAATCTTTTTTTCCATGGTGTGTACCTATGATGTCAAAGCTTGATACTCTAGCGACTTTAGTGCCATCTATAATGTCATAGGTGAAACTGGCCAATGGCATTTCATGTGGAAATCACAGACTTGCAATTATGTAATCGCCAGATTAGCCAATAATACCACCTCAAAAATGCACATGCATGTTAAGTCAGGGGGGAGGGGTAGTGTTTATTTGGTAACACTAAAAGTGCCTGAAATTAAACCAAGCATGGTTAATAGGATAACTGGCAATTTATCAGTTATATGGAACAGTCTAGTTCAAGCATTTTGTTTACTGTTCATCCTGCATTGCTTTGTTGGTTACCACAGTTCCTGGAGTGAATATGCAAACATAAGGATCAGTTGACAGCTTTCGAGCAGAGTGCCCTAGGAGTTGTCCAACTTTGCACCTGAGTTGTTGTTGTAGTTTCAAAATATTTTCTTTGAGGAAAACCACAAACAATTATCTAAATCATGGATTTTTCAGGCCTGAAAAAAGCTGTGAATTATTAGAATACTTCAGAATTTTATTGGACCAGCTGGCAGGACAAGTGTAAACGAGCCCTGCAATGTACAGTACAACCCAAAATAAAGTAAGAACATTACCTGTTTCACCCTCCTGTCTCCTCTACACCCCAAATTCTCACGACAACCTCAGCCCATACTAAGAACTCTATCAAGATAGGACAGCTACTTATCAAGTTGCAATCAACAAAGGGGCACAATATCAAATAAATCAAACATAATGGTGGTGATGGAGTTTAAATCGGTATTGTTTAAATGTAATTTTAATGTAATTTTAAATGATAGTTTCAAGTAGGAAGTGATTCAGGGGTGGCCAAAAGGTGTGATAGGGTAAAGTAGTGGCTAATTCCTGCTTCCTGCTGGGGTAGTCATACTTTATTTTGGGTTGTCTAGTGTGACACCATATCCTCCAGTGCTAGGCAATGGAGCATACACCTATGACACCATAGGTACACTCTGGTGCTGAGAAAAAACGTAGGCCTACATGTATTTCTTCAGATCAGTAGCTAGAGCTGTAATACCGCACATGGAGTAAATCAAGAACAAGTTTAGAACTTTTGGTCTCTCTCTCACCCATCCTATCAATTCACCCTCAAGAGGGTAGAGAACTGGGCTCAGAGGGCTGCAGTTACTTTTATCTTGTTTACTCAATACTCGTCAGTCTGTAGTTTGCCGCAGTCATAGAGGATCTTTTCATCTGAACATGAGCGCTCTTGGCCTTGAGTGTGATTAACTTCAATAAATTATACTGTATATTCATGCATTTATCTATAATGTCATTGTTTACATATGTTATCATGATGGTGTTTTAACACAAAATTTAAAGACATCGGGCCTGTAAGCATAAGATCAAATATTTTGCAAAGTAAATCATAATATACCTTGACTAATCTTCCAAAAGAGGGACGTTCATACAAATCATCGGTCTTTTCAACAAGCTTTTCAAAAAGGGAATGTCCATTTGAGGGGAAGAATATTTTTCCTTCTTCCAAGATTTGGAAGATTTCTTCAGCATCGTGCTCTATGTTGGATCTTGTCAAATGCTTTATCTTCCCCTGTATTTCCCCATGCCGGCTGCAAAGATAAGAAGTGATATTCTATCTCAAAAAACAGCTATGTCTCAGGGCCCAAGAATAGCATGTCCTAAAGATTTAGATCCTGTAACACAAAAAAAGATAAATATATAGAAGGTGCCAACTTACATACGAGAATTCAGACCTCCAAGGGCTTCTTCCTTACTTGCACCCTTTTCGTGTAGACGCTTCTTTATATCCTCAATCCTCTTCATTAACTCTTGTATATCATGTTCGTCATGGGATGCCACTGTATGCTGCCACAGGAGGACCCAACTGTATGGAGTCATTTGATTTGAGTCTGTGATGTTAACATTCTTCTCAGTGATCAGTTGAGATATGAGATTCAAAAGATAATCAGACCCTGAAACAAGGTCCGGTATTCTTTCCAATGCACTGTCGACCATGAGCTCTTCCATGAGGTAGTGAATCGGGGTTCTTCCTACATCATCAACATGATCACAAAGGACAGGATTTGTTTTTATAATTTCAAGACAAATGTCAACAATGAGTAGTTTGATAGATGAGGGATAACAGGAATTTTCAAATATTTCATTTGAGAGAACCTTGATGACATCATTCAAAATGTTTTCTGGACATTGTTGTATCTTTGGAATATCCAATGTTTGTAATACTTCTTTTAAAAATGTTTCAACTGAGAGTGTCAAAGTGCTGATCACAGGGGGACCAAACTTTTCCAAAAAGGAAGTGAAACAAACCTTTCCTCTGATAGGTTGAAAAGGGTTCGCTCCATTATTGACAAGATAAGTCAACACTTCTATAAAATACACATTCTTGTCACGATCCTTTAAGTTTTGCATAAGTCGGTGCAAAAACCTATTAGAAAAAAAAAAACAATAAGAAATTATGTCGTTATGGTGACATGCTGTAATTCTGTATGCCATATAATGTACACTTTTACTGTCATGGATAGATCTACTCAAGTTTTATCATCAATTAAAACTGACCATTCTCGGATGAATAAACAGCTTTAAAGTAAAACAAATGTTAGGTTTAGAATTCACTGGGCAAGTTGAAATTAAAGTAAAATTGTACAAGAATATACCAATATTTATGCAGCATAACCAATTTTGGACATGAATTGTACTGTGATTGTTGTTGTAATTACTCTCAGTCATGCAATGTGATACAGACATGAAATTTGTGGTGAGCCTTCCTCAATGATACATGTGCAGCTCAGGGCAGCCATTGTATATGGCGCCAAGGGCAGAGACAAGGGGAACATTGCCCAAGGTTCCCATGCCATATAGCATTCTCCAGTGTTGAATTATTTTATCAAATCACCTTGTATGGAAACAGTCATCCAGAGGAAGGAAAATCTGAAAGAAAAATTAGATGTAGATTTCTTACATTCTGCATTATGCATATGGGCACTCGCAAACTGATCATGAAGAAATACTGTTCAGTACCTCGGTTCCTTCAAATTAGGTATGATTGCCATCCAGTATTGTGAAGCAGTATAAATTTGAACAAGTAATACACAAATTTATCCAAAATGAGCACATCATAAAATCATATCATATTACGATAAGGGCTTAAGAGTCGGATCTTTGTCTGCTTGGGTTCGACTCCGGTTGGGGAACCCGAAATTTTCAGTGGACGTTCACAAGCAAAATCTCAGCAGGATGTCGTTCGGATGAGACGTTAAAGTGGCAGCCCCTTGTATCGGTGTCTGTGCTGGGCACGTAAAAGATACCTGACGTGGGATAAATGTTGAGGACTCCCGCTCTCTCTCCCATCTCATCAATCAACCCTTGTGAGCGCCTAGAACTGAGCTTGGAGGGCTGCACTTACCATATCTATCTATAGATCTATCTATCGAGTGAACCAAATCTCGACTTTGTCAGCTTCTTGAAAAATGACTCCGACTAAGGCACCTCACATCTTCTATTTTTACTATGACTACAAAGTCCACCTCAATACCTTCAACTCCAACTCAAAAGCCCATAACATGACATTTTATCATAGTTATATCATCATAGCTCATTACCTTGAGTTTGGCAATATATTTTCTTGCATCTGACTGTTTCTGTATCTTGAGTGGTTTAAACAGCCTGAAAATTACATAATCAAACAGATCTCCTTTCCTCCTATAACTTGGTTGCAATGCCTGAAAAGAAATTTCATGGTATATTATATCTAGAAATAAACTGTAGAATTTCTTACAACTTGCATGCATGCTTTGCAAAAGGGCTGTAACTTCTTAATGGGTACCTGAGCAGAAGAGTATTGCCTTTACCCAGGGTCTAATAGTCTGATTGAGTAATTGTTCTTTAATTAAAAAGGTTGGTATTTCTTCATGTCACCTGTTTTCAATCAAGTCGAGTGATGCTTGGTTTCTGAAACAAGCTCCAGATAACCTCAATTGACCTTAAAAGTGTGGATTTACCCCTCACCCAGACTATTCTTGACGAAGGATCCTGTTACTTGACAATTAATCTTCTTTATCCACAGGATTACATGACATTTTGTATGTTTTTATTTATGACGAGTATTACGGGCATTGGGTTGGGTAGAGGCTGGTAGATAAGGGTAGAGGTAGTCAAGTGCCCGGGTAGAAAATTCTATACTCGTTTCAGCACTACTGTACATGTAGTACTAAAAATGAGTCTGTAAGTTATTTAGGCCAAACTGACAGATAATATGGTTACCATAAAAAAATATTAGATATTATATGTAAATGCAAAAACATGACGACGGCTCCACATAGACCCAAAAGACACATTTTAAAGACACTAGGTTATACTGAGTTCTAATATTACTTAAATTAACTCCTATATTAATTTCCCAAAAGAAAGGGGAAATATATTTGGAAAATAACTGAGCCAAAAAAATATTTGGAAATAAAATTTGGGGGGGGGGGGTGCAGAAAAACTTATGAAAATTTTTTTAGCAGTTGGGGGAAGAGTAGAATTTTTTAAAAAGAAGTAGCCGAGGTACCTCGCAATAACAGTGTAAGTGCACTTTGTGCATTTGGCAGCCATGGGTCACCCATGCATATGCTTTGTAAGGGGGAATGAAGCATGAGTCACTATAAAAAGCTGCTTTATATATATTACGACAATATTATATCAACTAAATATTATTCATCAACTGTTTTTTTGTGAAGGGTCAACCAGATGATAGTTTGGGGATGAAGGGATATTACTCTTGACAACTTTTTATGTGTGATGTCATGAAAAAAACAATTTCTTTGCTTGTGGAGACTTAACAAACACTTTCTTATTGCATTTTTAACACTAAAGTAGGCCTACACTCTAAAAAAAATTAGGACAAAATCAGTTTCTTGAAATTCCAAATGTTTTTTTTTTTCATAGAAAGTTGGTTTTCCCAAAACGGGCTCCATTTTTTGATTTTGCATGATTTTTACTTTTTAGAGTGTACTCCCTCAAAAGGCAGAAATGCTTTTTTCTATTTCCATGCCCTGAATCAACTTTCTTTTTAAGTGTCATAATCCAAACTTTTTTTTTTCACGAAATTCCACAGGCCTGCCCCTGGATCATCTGGACAGCCAGTAAATTTTGTGTCTACAAACAGGGATTGTTAAAAAAGAACACTTTATGGAAAAAAAAACTACAACATACCTTGACCAACTTTCCAAAAGAGTGCTGCTCATATAAAACATCAGTTTTCTTGACGAGCATCTCAAAAATGGAATGTTTATTTGAGGGGTAGAATATCTCTCCTTCAGCCAAGACTAGCAACATTTCATTTGTTTTCGTTTCTATGTTTGATGGTGTCAAAAGCCGGATCATTCCTTCAATTCTACCATAACGCCTGAAAATGTTGAAAAGGAATTGTCACAATTTTTGTAATGCATGTCAAATGAGGTTCAGGAGCTGCAACCGTATTGTCCATCACAAAATGTTATCACAGTCTCAGAGACGGTTTAATTTAACAATATGGGCGAAAGGTAAATTAAAAGCGCGAATATCTTCAATTACACAGACCCATTTTAATAAACAAAATAATGATTGCAACCTGTGCAGGTTTGTTTGAACATGCTCCTTAGGGTGTAGGGGAAATTGAACCACACATGAACGTATGGTAGTTCTTATTGTTTACAATGAGTTTTCCTCTGTTCTACTAGCCTACTAGGTTCAAATCAAACCACTCTCAGGACAAAAAGTGAAACATTGGGTTATATCAATGCCATTAGAAGTTCAATATATTATTGCGAACAAGGTATCAGCGCAGTCTGGTAAGACCGGCATTAGCTAGGAATAATAATATTTCTCTTGACGAGTTAATAATCTTGTATGTTCCCACTTACCGTAGAGAATTCAGTCCTTGAAGGGCGTCTTCAACATTTGTTCCTTTTAGCAGGAAAAGCTTCTTTATGTCTTCCATCTTGCTTATTAATTTCTGCTTTTCTGCTACATCCTGCAATGCCACTGCCTCCTCCCACAAGAGAATCCAACTGAAGGCAGTCACTTGGTCTCTGTCTTTAATGTTGACACTTTTCTCCGTGATCAGTGCAAACATCAAATCCCAAAGCCGGTCGGTTCCTTCAACAAGGTCTGGTAATGTTTTCCACACATCATTAGCTACAAGTTTTTCCAATAGGTTGTGAAGTGGAGTTTTACCGGCGCAATCGACACAGTTACAATGGGAAGCATTTCTTCCAGCAACTTTAACGCAAGTTTCAACAATAAGTTCATTAATACTGGAAAAATTGTTGGAATATATGTCAAATATTCTAAAGATGACATCATTCAAGATCCTTTCTTCAAATCCTTGTGTTGGCAGAACTTTCTCCAATACTTCTTCCAGAAATATTTTAACTGAGGGCAGTAATCCGAAATCCAGATAAAGACCAAACTTTTTCAGAAATAAATTGAAGGAAAATGTTCCTCCAATAAGTTGAAAAGGGTTGGCTCCATTCCTGATGAGGAATATCACCACCCCCACGAAGTGAACATTCCTCTGTGGAAGACCATCCCCAGACTGACATGTCCTTTCTTGAAATAGTCGGTGCAGAAACCTGCAAGAAACAACGATTTAGACTAAGTGTTATTTGCTGGACCAAGTGTTTTAAGTAATTCATAAAAAGAGGCTCTAACACTAATGAAAATAATTATGAAGTTAAGAAATATTTGCGTGACTGAACCTGTGAATCAAACCATCGGAAAACCGGCACTTTTCGCAGACTGACATTAAAGAGAGAGCAAAGATTTGACAGGGCACTTAAAAATGACCTCTTCACACTTGAAGAAGTACTCAGCTATATTCCTAACCTGCTAGTCATAGTACAAAACAAAAGATCTACACTCCATCTCTGATTTGGCCCTGTTCCCTAAATGCCAAATTACATGAATAATTAGAGCAGGGCCTCATCATTCTGTTATACCTCCTTTAGGTATTATCCATGGGGCTGATAGAAAATAAGGACCCCACCAAAGGCCCACGTTTCTGCATCGACTTCACCAGTCTGAACAAAGTCAAGATGTTTATCTCTCCTCATCATATTCACCCCATCATCTCCAGTTGGGCAGCATGATAATTATGATGGAAGCACTTTTACATCAGCAGCAAGCAGGACAACATGGCACGCATATCACAATATATAATATGAGCGCAGCTCATGGCTGCCAAAGGCAGCCATGAGCGAAGCTCACTTAGCACAAGGACAGCTCTTTCTCTGTGGTGCTCCTGTCTGCAGTGACTGCCTGAACAGGAAGTGCCTGTAGTTGCCATAAAAGTGGAGCTAGTAGTTTAGTCACAGTTTAGTTTGGTAAATAATCAAAATATGTCAAATAAATTCCAAAATAGATTTAAAATTTCAGTCTTGTCCTATAACAACCTCAAATGACATATTTCATGGATTCAAATCAACATGTGTATCAACATTGGAAATAATTATTTCAATATCACCTGATTGCAAAAAGAGAACAAAAATTAAAAGTCAATACAAATGTTAATGACTTAAATAGATCACCAAGTAAGAAATCATAACAACACTAAAGGTTACATAATCTTCATTAACTAGCAACAAATTATGTAACAGTCTAATAGTAAACAGTCACCTCTGAATAGCTATGGTTTTATTGATCTCAGTTATGTAACATCAATAATTTAGTGCCATCTGTCTATTTGTCTAATTATCTATCTGTCTATCTATTTTTCCCTCTATCTGATCTTATGTATAGATCTGATCTTATCTATCTGATCTTATCTATCTGCCCATTTGCCCAATCCTTTAAAAAGATACATTGGCCTTCTGCATTGAATGTTGAAGATAATGCAGTAGTTCTATATGACAATGCTGTGCGAATTTCATGGCAGTGCCATTTACATATTATCGTAGAATCTACATTTAATAGCCATGAATCGATGACCTTTGACCAGTGTGTTTGCAAGGTACCATTCTGTGTCTTATCTCATGCATCCATCAACACAGCTCAATGACTAGCAATGAGACACAAACACAATGTAAGGTTCTTTTGCTGTCAGATCATTCCTGTTGTTTTGAAAAGGCACTGATATACATGTATATATATACAATTTTTTTTTTAACTTTTTCAAATGTTGTTAGAGCTGTTTTTATGCTTTTTTATTATTGGTCACAATCGTACTATTGAACATTGTCTAGGGCCTATAGTTATCAAAACCTATTTTAACTGAAGACAGAAGAGTACAGCAGTGCTGCTGGTTGCTTTTGGATGGAATGTATTGGCCAGTATGTTTTAGAATGAAGCACAATAGATTACAATGCACCTTTGGTACTAAGACCTGCAATCACATCACCCAGAAGCAACAGCTTATGGAAGAATGGGCCCTGGATGAAGAGCAACCCACCTGGTTTGACATCATAGGAAGTGCCGATTATATAAGGGTCCAAAAGGAGAAAGATACTTGCCTTATCATTGAGGTTTTGGCCGACTGATTGCAAGTGCAAAATTATATAATTTATCAAACATTATAATATGTCCCTTCATCTTCACATACAGCTGTAACTAATAAAGATTTGAAAAACAGTAATTGGTGCACCAGAATTACGCAGAATTAGAAATCGCCACAACTGATTTATATTTACCTTGTGCTGAATCCAGAATCAAGAGGAAGGAAAATCTGGAAAGTGAAATATGATTGATATTATTCCACTGCTTCATTCAGATCAACACTCAGATATACACAATTAAAGAATATACTATTTGGCACCTTAAGTTTGGCAATAAATTTTGTCGCATCTGACCGAGTCTCAATAAAGTCACGGATAAACTGATGCCAAATGATTTCAAACAGGTCTTCATCCCTGGAAAGAGTAGAATACAATTTCTGAAAGAAAAAAGCAAAATGCACTTGAGAGGATAAAGTGTACGTGAGACATGACACTATTCATTTTAGCAAATTTTTTTTTTAAACCTCAAAACAACTGAGTGACATTTGTACTGCAATGATCCAATTTTTTTTATAACACATAATTCCCAAGATTAAAGAAAACTTTCAAATCTGATATGCATTAGCAATTAGAGCTATATCCCATGAAATATGACCAGATAAAAACATCCACATATTCAACCAGTGTGCTTGTAAACAGCATTGAGGGGGATAACTGCCACTTCTACCCTTGTATGGGGGGGGGGGGATAGCCGGGTAGGGGGGACAAGACGTGCCCTTTTGATCTTATACAAAATTCACGGCTAGGCACTATTACAGCGAAACACTTTGATATAGAATTAGAGTGAAAATGTGGCACTGAGAAAATGGCTCTTCGTGACTCATGATAGCTGAAAGAGTGTCATCTTCTGTTTGATTAATCATGATCAAGAGAAAGCCATTTGACTTCTCATAACGGATTTTAGAGTGAAAATCAGATGCATAATCCTTTCATTTGGCTGTCACCAACAAGTGGGATAAGTCTCCTTCAATTAACATTGAAAGTATTTGGTTTGATCATGACAAATCATCAGCATGATGACACACGAAGTGCCATTTTCACAGTGCCACAGTCCACTCTAATTCTATATCAAAGTGTTTTGCTGTAATTCTCTTGATCATGCCTAATCAAAAAGCCTGCATGTTTCCCATGTTGAATGTAGAGATGATGACGCTTCATCTGCTATCATTAGTCATGAAGTGCCATTTTCACAGTGCAACAGCCGTCGCTCAAACAAGATTTGCCCTTTTTTGGGTCCTTGGAATTCATTCCAAGACCATTGTCATCAGCTTCATTTCCTGTCAACAGGCAAAGTTGGTGTATGCACAAAAGCGTTTCACAGAAAAAATTACAAACCAAACAGATGTGCCCTAGTGATTAAGATGGTACTTATGCATCCCTGGCTAAAATATTGCGCTTCTCAGTGCTCTAATTGTTTTTTATTCAATATATTTTTTTCAAGCTGTCAGCACTTCACACAAAAACTGGTTTCTAATTGCACCACCAAAAATTGAACAGTGCTGCCCTCTTGTGCATACTGTATAATCACAGAATACCAAAGTTGCCTGCAGGTTTATTTCATAAGAAAAAACAAGAAACTTTCTTGTTAAATTTATAGGCCTATCTTCATAGGAATTTAATGTCAAAGTCTTTGAATTTTGGTGGGGAGTCTTTTTCCACTAAATAAACAATATCTTTTCCTTTCTTATACCTAACTTGAAAGACTGTTGGTGCAATATTAAAGAGGCCTAAATTGTGGATATAGACCAAGGACCCGATTCATGCATTGTATGCTATTTTCTTGTATATATAAACGATCTTTATTCACAAATTTACAAATTTGTACAGCAAAGCATTTTTATTATTTTAGCTCACTAAACTATTGAGATGAGTCATCGCATCATTACAGTGACTTGTAATTTCTCTGCAATTACAACCACCAATTGACATAGGATTATTTAGACATTGACTAGATACTGTTCTAACGATAACAACTTGAGTGCACATCTTCAGAATGACGAACTCCAATAGGCACTAATTTCTACCCATTATTTTAAAGATATTTCGTTGCTTTGTGTTGTGTATTTGTCTTTGTCTTTTCCACAACACCTTTTCCCCATGGCAATTTTTGCTTCAAAAGAGCTATCTCATAAAATTTTATTAGTAATTGCTGGTTCTGGGATGATAGCACTTAGGACTATAGAGAAGAGTTACCATGCAAAATATGACAGATTTAGAATGTGTTTAATGTTCACAGAAAAAAAATCATGAATATTTGGTATTTATGTGACAAATCAGTCAAATCTTTTGTGGCACAGGTATTCTTATGGAAAGCTGCTTTTCTACTTTATTAGTATTGGATGTCATAGGAATTTTCAAACAAAAATCAAAAAGTTCTGGTCCATATTTCAAGTTTATAAACAATTTTATTTTTTTTAATGAACTAATTTTGATATCTTTTTAACTTTTCAAATTTCACTGGACCATAATATCAAACGTATTTCATCTATCGTATTTTAGCTATCATATTTGAGCTATCGTATTTGAGCTATCATATTTGAGCTATCGTATTTGAGCTATCGTATTTGAGCTATCGTATTTGAGCTATTGCCCTGAAAAGTTACTTGCGCCTTTCTAGCAAATTTAATTATTTGAAAGGTTATAAGTTTGAAAGAAATCATAGGCATTAACACTATATTTGTTCGATACACTGTACATAACATACCTGGATGAATGGTCCAAAACAAGGTTCTCTATATAAGTCGTTTGTTTTGTCAATAAGCTTGTTTATGACATAATTTCCTTGTGTCTGACATGTAATTTCTCCTTCCTTCAAGATTTCAAAAACCTCCTCTTTCGTCTTTTCTAGGTTGGAACATGTCAAGTTTTCAATCTTTCTTTCAATTCTTCTGAAACAAAATTTCAAAATCAATAAATAACTGTAAAACTTTTGTAGAAAGCCATCGTAATTTCTTGAAATTGAATATTCGGTTTTTTGAGCGAACCAGAAGTCTCACTTATCGTTGTTTTATTCTTATTCATAGAATTTCATTGACATCCTAAATATAAACTAGAGATGACTTTTGCAAACAAAATCTCAACTAAAAATGTATTCGTCATCAGTGAATTTTAAAGGTTGGTTGTGTTCCAAGCGTTATAAAAATCGTGAAAATAACAATTATATATGATCCTTTTTGCGAGAAATACATTTTATGCAAAGAACCTGAGATTTCGAAACTGGATGAATATCACAAGGACACAAGCAATTGTAAAAATAGTTCAATTTTGTTTCTTTGCTGTTAGCATAACTTACCCAGCTATGCCAGGACGCTCTCTTGCTGCCACTGATGGATCCATATCCTGAGTGTATCGAGACGCATTTCTGAAAAACATCAAAAGCTCCATGCAGATAGTTCAAACTTTGCAACTGTCCAGGGAAGTTTCAATCATCATACGAAAGAGGTATACATGTATAAGACTACAAGAGGACATGCTGAAAAAATATCATACAAGGCATGTTTTTAAATGGTTGGTCCAGTAGCGTAACTTGGGGGTCTCGAGCAGGGCGGGGGGGGGGGGGCACCTAGGAGGGCACGCGATTATCTGGGGGGTCACCCAATATACTATTTGTATATTTTAGCCAGAGTTGGAAAGTTCATATGGGGAGCACCTGAGGGGCACAGGTCCAATATGGGGACAAGTGCCCCCCGTGCACCCCCATAGGGACTAGGGTAGGCTGAAAAAAACTTTTTTTGGAATATCAATATGCCAGTGGTATAGGCCTATAAAGTTGGCTATGGCCAGAAAATGAACATTGGTGCAAAAACAATTTTGTGGCATGCGACTTGTGCCGGGCCACTCCGGCTTTTATGAAAATGCATATTTTCAGTTATTTCGCATGCTTTTTTAGACCATTTTTTTGCCTGAGTCAGCTTCCTTGGTTTCAGAAGGCTCAATGGCATACTCAAATCTTCTTTGAAGGCCATTTTGGATATGAAACACCATAAACAGTGGCTTATATTTAGGATGTGGCCATTTCTGGGTAAATGTTGGGAATCAGATTAATTTTGGCCTTTTTTGCTTAAAATTGCCCGAAAAAATAGAAAATATCGGAATTGACCCGACAAAAAATGATTCCAAGGGAATTGTGATTACCCCAAGTCCTCCCCAACATCATAAAAAACATTTCCAGGGCAAATGACAACCTGCATCAAGTTGTGGGTTTAGTTTCCGGTATAGGGGCAATTCCTTGAAGTCAGATTTACAGATTTGACACTTTAGCAGCTTGTGTAGCCCTACCATTACACCTCAGTTATTTCATTATTGAATAGAGATGAGGCCAGGTTATAGGGGTATCAGACAAGCCATCAACCAAAGCTCCAAGTGCAATTGGAGCTGATCTACAAGGCGAAATGTTATCATGTCGAACGTACAGCGCGTCAGTAATATTGAGTACGTCAGACAAGATGACATTTCGCTTTGTAGCTCTGCTCCTATAATTGCACTTGGAGCTTTGGTTGAAGGAGTGTCTGATACCCCTATTACCTGGCCTCATCCCTATTTGACAATGAAAAAACTGAGGTGTAATGGTAGGGCTACAAAAGCTGCTAAAGTGTCAAATCTGTAAATCTGACTTTACAGAATTGCCTATATTCTTGAAACTAAACCCACAACTTGGTGCAGATAATACGCTGGAAATGTTTTTTAGGGCGTTGGGGAGGACTCGGGGTAATCAAAATTCCCTTGGAATCATTTTTTGTTGGGTCAATTCCGATATTTTCAATTTTTTTGGCAATTTTTAGGAAAAAAAGCCGAATTCTGATTCCCAACATTTACCCAGAAATGGTCATATCTTGAATATAAGCCACCTGTTTATGGTATTTCATATCCAAAATGGCCTTCAAAGAAGATTTAAATATGACATTGAGCCTTATGAAACCAAGGAAGCTGACTTAGGCCAAAAAATGGTCTAAAAAAGCATGCGAAATAACTAAAAATAGGCATTTTCATAAAAGCCGGAGTGGCCCGGCACAAGTCGCATGCCACAACATTGTTTTTGCACCAATGTTCATTTTCTGGCCATAGCCAACTTTCTATAGGCCTACCACTGGCATATTGAAATTTTAAAAAAAATTTTTTGCAACGCACCGTAATAGGGACACAACTGGGTTGGACTGGCATGAAATCACCAGCTGATGAGAATTTCAAAGCACATTATCAATAATAAATCATAGTAATGCCAATAATTCAGAAAGTAAATTTTGATTTCTGGCTACAATACCACAGTTTTGAAGCGTAATTTTCCACTTTTTCTAATTTTCTCAGTAGACTAATTCCATTAATTGTGTCGACCTTCACATCTGGGTCATCCTTATCATCAACATGCAAACAGACAAGCGGCTATAAATCAGCTCGATAAAATTTTTAACGAAAAGGAAGTGTAACAGGTATAATGAGTCATTATCGTTTTCACTGCTATGTGCCTTTTTACTTTGTGCTTTGCTTTATCCCAAGACTGTGATGTCACAGATTTAGCTGCATAACTTGGTATATTATAAGCATATTTTTAAAGAAACTGACTAAATGCATTAACACAGATAGACATAGATATATAGATATGATAAGTGCAGCCCTCTAAGCCCAGCTCTGGGTGCTCACAAAGGTTGATTGATGAGATGGGAGAGAGAGAGTCCTCGACATGTTACACATTTACCCAATGTAAGGGATCTTTTACTTGCCCAGCACAGACACTGATACAATGGACCGCCAATTTAACATCTCATCCGAACTACATCCAGCTGGGATTTTGCTCATGAAGGTCCAATTTCGGGTTCCCCAACTGGGAGTCGAACCCACGCAGGCTAAGACCTTCAGCGGAGCAGGCAGGCATCTTAACCACTCAGCCACCCACATCACATTAACCACTCAGCCACCCACATCATCTTAACCACTCAGAAATCCACATGGATTATGTATGTTTAGTTTGTTTGGCTTTGATACCTGCACTGGTTGATAGATGCTTCAATGAAAATTTCAGGTTCCCCAAGCGGGAATCTGTTGCTAATTCACACAGACTACTTATCGTCAAAGAAGAGTTAAGGACCCGGTTAAGGACCATTCAGAATTTATGACTGGGGGGTGGGAGTTACTAGAACTTCCCGTCAAAAATTGAAGCCGACCCCCCCCCCTTGAGTTACATGCATATTTTTCTCTTCTTGTGAGGTGTAACACTTGGCTTGACAAAATTTGTTTGTTGTGGTTGTACACAAACAAGAACATTGCTTGCCATGGCAGTTTTTAATTCCTTTGTCATAAACTGTAATATCAAACTTCAGACTGTCACAGATTGAAGATAAGGCGAGGAGTTGTAGATTTTTAAAAAGTATGTACATATATATTATCATTTATTGCTCCTCAAAAAACATGCATCAAACATAAGAAGTGTCATAAAAACAATAGAGAATTTACAAATATAAAGATAGCACAATAATTTCTAGCCCAGTTTCAGTGAAATAATGAATTTTTTCTGGGCAGTCGTGAAATAAGTAATTCCTGGGCAGTCTTGAAATAAGTAATTCCTGGAGGAGCAATGTGACTTCCGGCAAGGAGGACGGACGTTTGCTGATTTCGCTCAGGTTTTTAGTGATAGATCTTAGAAGTTTTCTGTAGAGACTGTGTGGGATAACACCGGAGAATCAACTCCTAGCCCCACATCAATTATGGTCCTGCTGCAGGGGAATGAAGAACAAGATCGCATCCGCATCAGTTCGTGCTCGTATGCTTGTCGGAAGATTCAAGACCATGTCAGAAGTAAGAAGAATGCAGAGCAATCCAGAAGAAGGCAATTCCACATGTCCATTATGCATGGAGGAAGAAGAGGACATCCTACATCTAACTGCTCGGTGCAGGTCCACTCGCCAATTTATCGAGGAAAGGATTACTTCCCTGAAAATCCTCTATTGCGAAGAAGAGAAACAACCTCCAATTAAGGACTCGGAAATATGCTCGGCAATTCTAAATGGGTGCTGCTATATGAGAGACAATAAAATAGACCGAGACATAATTACTCCTCAAAATCCAGTAGACCCAGTAGCTTCAGTAGTTCAAGTAGATAGACGTAGTGACGCTTTGAATGTTGTTGGCTTACAGTTCCCGGAGTCCATATACAGGGCAAACAGCATATGTAACTCAATATGCTACATCCTGTCATCCCGCAGGGACACTCTTATTAATGAATTGTAACATTTCACTCTGATTCAGAGGTTCGCCTACACTAAAGGCGGGAATTCACCAAAAGAAGAAGAAGAAGAAGGAGGGCTGTCTACAAGTGGACTTCCTTAGAGCATGTGATTGGCGAGTCTTACTCTGGTTTACCTCAATGTTGAATAGAAACTTTGTGAATGTGCAATGAAATTGGAACTATTTCTTGGGAGCTGCAATGCTGAAGCATACAAAAAAACTTTCGTGCCAGGTGGCAGCAGCATGCAGTTCTAATTTCCACCAGACTGCCTGGAGGGGGTATTTCTTAATATGGTGCATCTTGATTAAAAAGATATATATGAGAATGTTGCAAGCTCATATGAAATAATCAGTTTCCATTATTTTGAAAATAAACCATTTCCCACTGAGGAAAGCTCCGGAGCCAAAACCTTTCCCCTTGATGATTTAATGGTAGCCACCTAGAGTTTTCAAAAATTTAGAAGCACGGTAATTTTGCAGATGTTTACTTCCATAGTCATTTCTCCTGCATTAACTGGTTACGCAGAACGCGGTACTGTGATTTAACTTTAGTTTACGAGACAGAGAGAGTGCAATAGACCAGTAAATGTATAATGCATAGTGTAGGGACAAGAAAACATGCGGGAAAATTACTGATTTTCTTCTTTTATACAGTACAATCCAAAATGAAGTAAGAACTTTTTCTGTCAGAAGTTCTATGTTTACCTACTTTGCCCTCCTTTCTCCTCTCCACCGCAAATCTCCTCACAATTACCTTTGACTCCTCACAGCTACCTTAGCCAATATTAAGAACTCCATTGAAACAGCTAGCAATGTAATAGCAATTAGCAAAGGGGCACAATATCAAAGAAATTAAACACAATGGGGATGATAAAGTTTGAAGTGGTATTGCCTTAATATAAATTAAATGTAATTTTAAAAGGCATTCAGTTTAAAGTAGGTAAAAGTAGGAAGTGATTTGTGGGAAGCCTAGAGGTGTGAAAGGGTAAAGTAGTGGCTGATTCTTCCTTCCTGTTGGGGTAGTCATACTTTATTTTGGGTGTACTGTATTATGAATTTACCTGTTGCATGGTGAGTTGGATGTTTGCATCTGCAATTTATGACCCCCCTGTCACATCTTGTCAGAAACTCCACTATCTGACCAGTGAGGCACTTGAGCCCAAGTAAAAATGTGCACTTAAAACTTTTCTTTTAAAAATAGCGAAAGAGTCATCCAGCAGATACCCCACAATTATGCATCCATATCACACTCTTAACAAAAAGGTTTTATATGGAAGCTTATAAGAGTTCTATCGAGGTTGATGCCTATAAGCTGGTATAGATAAGGAACCCTAAAAGGTTCATTAACTTTAAAAAGGTTCCAGCAGCAAACAAAAATAACATTTAGATAATCCAGCTGCACTGAACTCCCACAATTGAACCCCTTTCTCTCAAGTTTGGAGCATAGGGTCCTATCATAGGGCCTTCCCACCAACAATTGAACCTTTTCAATTCAATCAAACCCAAAAAAAATAGAACCTTTTTTTGGATGTGGGTTCTTTATATACACCATTAAGAATCATTTGGGTTAAGAGTCTATGGACACATGAGGAGTAAAACTGACTGTGAAGTGTGGGTACATATTGGCACAACGCAACTCAACTTGCTCACTCACAATGGATAGCAAATGAGGGGGAGCACACTGAAGTGCATGGGAAGGGGCGAGTGAAAGCTCTGCATGCTTTTTAATGTGATGAAGAATGCCAGTAATGCACAGACAAAACCACAGTCTCCTTCTTCCAACACCGAACTAGTATTTGGGTCAATAAAATGTATATTTTCTCCATTGCTGTTAGTATTATACAATATACAGTGGTCCCTTTATGAAGAGGCCACCCTGGCTATTTGCAACCATGAAGTGTGGTCTCTCAATGGAGACACCAAGTCTCAAGAGTCGGTCTAATAACACAGGGACCAATGTGAAGGATAATCTGACAAAACAAATGAAGTAACCATGTAGCAGGCTGAAGACAAATATTCACGCAGTAAAACGGCCGAAGGCTGTTTCGCGGAGCGAATTGAGCACAAGAGAGGACTCAAAAATCTCTGCACTCTGCAATCTCTGCAGTGATGCTCTCAATACAGTGATGCTCTCAACAGTCCACAGCAGGGAATTAGGTCAAGTGGGTCCAGTTTCTTATCAATGATATAGTTTCATATTTAACAAAATGTGGCGTATTCATTTTCAAAAGTGTCTTAAAAATTCAATTTTCTCCTGTATTATTTCCTGTACCAATTTTATGGAATAGTTGATAATTAGCCTTGACAAGCTAAATTAAATTATTAACACTTGATTAACTTTATTTTCAAAACAGACAACCAGAAAACATAACAAAATTAAAGTAACAGGATCTTTATAAACTGATGATTATGTATCCATTACTTTTTTTTTGGTCTTTTTATTCTATATTTTCCTCTGTCTTTTTTTATATCTGTCACAGAGTCTCTCTATTTTAATGAACTTGATTGAATGCTCTCAAAGAGTGCCAATAATGTATTTTCAATCAATCGGGCTCGAGTGACTTTATTCACACGGCAGCACGCGATATTATTACTCAGTGACCCTGACTTGGGTTGTTTTGTTATAATATATCTTTCTTACTCTTAATGAAATAATCAAGGCAGTAGAGTAAAGTGCCCCCTAGTGAGTAGCCAATAAAAATTTGATTGAAAATACATAATTGGCACTCTTTGAGAGCATTCAATCAAGTTCATTAAATGAGTAGTCTCACAGACGTACCTGTAGATAATTCTCACACACCACAATGCATTACACACTGAAATTGTGGGTTATTTACCTACCCAGGACCAAACTTGAGTTGGCAAAGACGTACATCACAAGGGAATCCCCTTGACAGCCAATCAGAACTCGAGAAATGAGAATATCCCGTAACCTGTGAACAGGATAGGTGAGGGATATTCCCATTTCTTGAGTTCTGATTGGCTGTCAAGGGAATCCCTTGTGATGTACGTTTTTGCTAACTCAAGTTTATGTTGTTGCCAATAGAGGATGGACATCTTGGTTATTTCATACAGAGTAAGGAAGACGTATAATCATATATATATAATATTATGTTTTCCTGTGCTAGGAGACAAGACGCTAATAGGCTTGGGCCTGTTGCTTGGAGGGATGAAAGAGTAGCTGAAAGATGATAGTATGCAGGTGCAGCTATTTTGTTTCTTTTTTTGGAATGTTTTCTTTCATTTGAGGCAGTCTCGATCTTTATGAAAGGTTCCTGGTCTCCTGTACATTTGTCTGAAACCCTCCCTGGCAATTGCAATTACAAAGTTACACAAACAAGTGCATGACTGTTTTTTGAAGATGCACATCTTTCTTGAAAATATTGACTAGTGCATAATTATAAAATCTTCAGTGGGCCTGCAATGTATCCCAGGTAAAGCCAGACACATACCACAACAGCATCTTAGTGGTCTGAGAAAATGTCAACTCAAAAGAGCAGGTTGTTGACATTGTTATTACTTCCTATAGTTAAGGCCATAAAATCTCATGATAGCAATAAGAAACCAGTTCATAGTAAGTAGGCCACAGAGTGAGCTGTTCTTTAAGCCATTGAATAAACTTACTGTTCAAAAGTTTAATAGTTTGGGTACAAAAAATAATGCTATAATGCTAACAGTGAGCTTTATTTATTAAAGTATATCATGTAAATATACATGTCTTACCTGTCGTACTTGCTGACTTGTCCTGTGCAGCTAAAGTTTGTATTTTACCTAGGGTACTTTAGTCCCATAGCAAAGCATGTTTGCAACCACCCAAAACCATATGAAATAGAAAATACCGTGCTGCAGCAGCTGGTGGCCTCCAATTATGTAGGCCAGCCAATGGGGTTATCATACTGTGGTCATGTGACAGGGGCAACCAGTTATCCCAGGGAGAAGCAATGTAAACAAAGTGAAACATAACTGTGTAGATTCAAATAAATAAAAATAATGTGAAACATATAGTTTATTTACAGCAATTGTGGATAGTAAGATGCTGATTTGAATCACAGACAAGATTGAGATGTATCAATAATACTCTGATTTGAATTTTTCTTAAGTTTAAAGATTACAGACATGAAAGAATTGTACCTCTAACATTAAAAAAAAATTAGAAGGATAAGTAAGGGGGCAACCATTAGATCTCTAGGGGCTGTAGGGGACTTCTTGACAAGTCTACCGCTGCCAGGAATATGCCCAAGGGGGAGTATGCATGGGGGAGGGGGGTTTTGAAGTTTTTTTTTTCAAACAAATAATATCTTGCCCATTTTAGAAAAATGAATAAATTCTTTCTCGGCAATCTGTCTGGTTGGGCATACTTCTTCACACAGCGTTGTTGGATATAAATTAAGTAACTAATATTTTTGGACATTAGGTGTTCTAAATTAATAAAGTTGCTACTGTTGTGGTTATCATGAAATAAATTTCCCATCAAGGAAAACTCAAACCCCTGCCCCCCCCCCCGAATTTCTAATGGTTGCCCCTAAATGACATGGCTTGGACCAAGTAATAGACCTGTGCCAGGATAAAATTATTATGTTATACATTAGAGATTCTCACACATTAAAAAGTAAAACATTTATGATTATGCCGATTGAAATAACACAGTACCTTCTTCTAAACTTGTAATAAACTGTATTCTGTCAATTTGATAAGCAAAAAGAGTGGACTGTTGCATTGAGTAAGTGGCACTAATTTGATTTAAGGTGAATAATCCACTTGTTGGTGACAGACAAACGAAATGATTAAGCATCTAAAATCAGTTATGACAAGTCAATCATTTGGCCTTCTCATGATCATGACTAATCAAATTGCCTCTATGTTTCCCATGTTGAATGTAGAGAAGATGACAGTTCATCAGCTGCATGAGTCACAAAGTGCATTTTTCACAGTGAACTGGACCGGTCCTCTCTTTTTGCATAACTAATTGGATAGCTCATTTCCTGGAGCCAAACTATGTTAACATGTAGGCTACATTCGATTAAGTGTCACATTTTCATTACCACGATTAGATTACGTCCTGGTCTGTGATAAGACTGAATCATCATAACATCAGCTTTTCATGTAAACTTGGTTTCAAAATGGTGCAGATTGGTCTCTAGGCCATATTGGAATTACGCAAATTTTAGGAGAGACCGGAGTAAGTCGCGACATAGCTCTGCCAGGTAATCTGATAAATTAAAAGATACTCAAATAACATAACCCAGGACTTACTGGACGAGTTTCAGCACAGTCAAGGTTTGAAGGTTTCCAGGTATATCTAGAGCAAAACAATTATGGCCTATCTCAAAAATAATGAAGCCAAAGTGTGACATTGCCGTCAAAATTTATAATGTATTTTTTAAAAGTTGTATTGCCATGGCAACAAGAAAACTAAGCTAAACGGTAATTCATCATCAAAGGAAATCTTATTTCTTTATATGATGACTTATTGACTTAGGGCAAATATTGTAGAGTCTTCAGGGCAGTTTTCATTCGAATACACCAAATATATTGTGAGTAACACACTATTTTTGATAATATGAAGCCCACCAATACCATTAGAGAAAAATGCACGGATAATCAAGAGGACCTTCATAACAGCTGTCATGAATGCGCCGTGAAGCCACTATGATAATATGATAACTGCAGATTCATTTTTACTCATTTACTGTTACAGATCTGCCACCTTCCAACTTTCACTTTCAGATCCAGTGTTTGTTGGACCATTGGAGTGCTACATCATTACTTCTGGCTAACATGTTTTTTGATCATGACATTCATTTCTGTGGATTTCTTTTATCGATTTTCAAACATCTGTAAGCCATGGTACATGAAAACAAAACACATGTCATTGTGTCATTTGAGCTCTTGCTGGATTCTTGGTTTTATGTTGACGTCGATCCCTATTTGCCTGGATATTTTCACCAATTTATCCATTGAATATGCGTCAAACAGTGGCATATGTTTCATTGGACCCAGACTGTATCAGATCGGTTTCTTCATTGGTCCTTCACTGTTCCTCTTGCTCATCAATGCAGTTTGTTTTCTTGGGACTATCTTCAACATCTGCCGCTTCCTCCGAAATAACGAAGAAACTGCCGCTTCCTCAGACCGCAACATGGTGATGGTGTTTGCCAAAATTGGAGCTCTGATGGGAATGGCTTGACTATTTGCCCTTGTACCTTATATCACCGGTATTGAAGAATTCTGGTATATTTTTGTTGTGATAAATGGACTGCAAGGTCTGTATATCTTCATGTCATTTGGCATCATAGGTCATATTTGGAAAATGGCATGTGAGCAACAAGTGCAGACAACTAATGAGACACCTGTTGCCTTGAGTCAATTAAGTACCCAAGGCAGAAGTCTCACAACTGATTGAGACTTACTAATACGTCATTTTCAGGAAAAGGCATATTATATGTAAAACAAACACTGACAGCACATGAGACATCTGTTGACCTAAATAAATTAAGGGCCCCAGACAAAAGTTACATAACTGATTGAGACTGGCACACTGGTAAAAACTGTATTTGGCAAACCAAACTTGTAATTGTCCATTTTATAGGGAGAAAAATTTGAATTGCCAATAAATATATATTTCTTTTATCGATAAATTCGAAATGGACTGCATGCGATTTGTTGATTCATGGTGGTTGATGTAACTGTCAAGTAACTGTCAAGTATTTGTTGCAAATAAAGAGTCGTTTGATTCCAGTAGTCATATTTTCTCATACTTCATCACTTGATTTTGGCTTGAAACAGTTACATTGCAGTTTGCACACGTTTACGTAATATCATTTTGCAATCTGCTATATTCATGCCTCTAGCTGAAATAGGGTTAAGTGAAGGTCGAGGCAGTCACATTAGGCAAGTCAAGTACAGCTGTAATCTGATCTCAGTCTACCATGAAATTTGACTTAATTCCTCACGACCCTTTGCCCTAGTTCCTTTCATGCTTACATTAATGGGTATCCACTCGCTCAAGCTGAGACCCTTCAATTTCCTAATGGACAAAAAGGTTCTTCCAACTAATTCACACACCCACTCACTCAGTAAGATGTAGGTAGGCAATTGGCTCCTGGGTCATCCTGTGACTTACATGCTGTAGACTCCAGTCTGGTGAAACTGAGAACTGCATGCTGCTGCCACCTGGCACAAAAGTTGATTTTCTATGCTACAGCATTGCAGTCCCAAGAAATAGTTCCAATTTTATTGCACATTCTCAAAATTTCTATTCAACATCGATGTATACCAGAGTCAGACTCGGCAATCACATTCTCTAAGGAAGACAAGGCCATCAACACACTCAGAAACAGCCCCGGTGTTTTCCAGACAAAATTGTGTGTGTTCCTCTGGTTGAAAGTTGGTGGATGCTCGCAAGAGCTTGCGGAATAGCACACTAGTCACTAGGTGGCAACACAAGACAGCATACGTTCTGATCTGTGAAAATGCAAGAGCAGTCCACTTGTAGACAGCTGTAGACTCAGTGATTGCCTCATCACTCTTTATTTGAGGACCGGTAAATTGTTCAGTTTTGCAGAATCTAACAGAATGATATAATTTGTAAATGTACAAAATGCTGTACAACTTTTTCTTTTGTCCATCAAATTCAAACCAGAGATCGAAGATGAGGTCGCAGATTTTGGGATGCTTAACATTTCAGCCCAATTCACAAGAATAAAATACAAGTTTTTGTGACTCATGATATTATTTATTCACTTTAATTTTTATTGAACTTTATAGTTTACTGGTGAGAATCCTTAAATTATTGCTTGAAAAGGATTAATACTTGAAGTTATTTGTTTACTTTTCATCATTAAGTGGATTGTTCGTAGAAAAAGCAGTACGGCAGGCTTAAAATTTTAATCCTCAGTAGTTGTACATGTATAACTAACAAATCTGTTGGTTATACCACAGCAAAAGACAATAGAAAAGTGTCTTAGCGCACACCTGTGAATCAGGGCCATGCGTGCACAGTTTTTCAAAATAGCTGTTCTTGTCAGATTTGACAATTTTGCAAGGAGAAAATGTGGATTCTCGTGTTCATGTCAACCTTTGGAGAGTATTTCGAGGGCTATATCTTTCACCCTGATTACAATTTAGCATCGGCTACTATCATGACTATCACAGTCACTTGACTGGAAATCTCGAGACGTCTTGTTTACCTTTGATGACGTCAAAGCTGCTGTCAGTCAGTGACATTATGACAAACTGATTACAATTTGCAACACACAAGAGGGAGCTGCAAAAGTTTGAATTTCACCAAATTTCCAGAAGGAACCATGGCACATCTGAAAGTATTTAGACTGTTACTTCTTGCAACTTCAGTTGGTGGTCAAAGGTAAATTAGTCATTACAATCTTAAAACTACTCTTTAAATCTAAACGAAATGATTAAATAATATAAATATGACATTGTGATGTTTTTGGTTGTACACATCAAGATTAAGTTGGCATTTTTTGCCTATGTTGAAATTTTGTGTCTGTGTTGTCGAGCCATGTTGCGATTTTCGACGATTTTTCACTAAAAATTATCAATTTTTCCAGGTCACCCAAAAAAAGGTTTCAAATAATACTCAGCAACTAAAAATGACTTATAACATCATTTATACATAAATCTAATGTTCAATTCCACAAAAAAATAACCAATTCTAGAACTTTGAAGTCCTGACGCCTTGAAAATCCAAATTATTCCAGCATTTTGATTAAGAGTGCGCAGGCCGACGATATACCTTGCATACCTTGCAATATTTGAAAGTTACAGTAAACAGCATGTTTGGGAGACAACAGAGGGAAAATAAAATAGCTTCACCAATAAATTGCCATTTACAGTGAAGGATAGAATTATTGACCCCCTGTATAATAATAATCAAGCTAATATTATTCAATTTTTCCATTCATCTCCCAAATGGCACCAACCATGACTTGGGAAGGGCAAGAGTGTACTCTTCGCATTCACTATTTTTACATAAAGAACATAATTTTTTAATGCTTATCAATACTCAAAACAGAAATAAAATTTCCTTTTGCCCCATAACAGTTATCCCATTGACCCCATTTATGATGATGTTTATTGTGATTTTGCAGTGATACGGGGATTGCACACCCACGGACCATAATTGTCGGAGGAGGGATCGCTGGATTATCAGCCGCCTCTTATCTGGAAGACCGTGGATATACTGATTACTTGGAAGCCTCTAACAGAATCGGTGGCAGAATCAAAACCATTTATTTGGATGACCAAGGTAACACGGATGAAAAGGGGAAGGTTGGTCTAGCGGTAGCTTGCTTGGTTGCCAATCGCTGGGTCCCGAGTTCGAATTCACCTCTTTCTGGGTCACCTGAGCATAATAATGTTGGACAGCAGTTTCAATCATCATTTGCTTCATTGCTGTCCTCTTCCTGTCCTAATTAGCCTACCAAGTGCATAGAAACAGGAGACCCTAATCATCAATCCATCCATCAACTTTCCCAGCCAGAGTGTGAGTTGCTCATCCACAAAAACTTGCATGTGACCTTTTCTCATCCACTAGAAGAACAACGGCTTGGTTTGATATTTATATTTTGCCCCTCCCCTGATCCTCAACCTCCACTTCACAGGTATCATGCCAATTTGTCTCTAATTTGTATTTGCACAAGTTAAAATCTTTATGAATTTTAATTTTAGGTGGAGCGCCTTTAGAAATGGGAGCTGGGTGGATCCATGGGATCAAGAATAATCCGCTTTATGAAAATGCCAAATCACAAGACCTTTTAGACGAAGAGGTTTGGCGAAAATCTCTAAAAGAAAATAATCCTCGATTTTATGAAGGAGCCATAGAGGCGCGTCTTGAAGATTCTTTAATAATACCAAAAGAAGACTGGTATCCTGTTTACCACATGTATGACAAAGCAACCGAAAAAGCTAAGTTTTTCTATCGAGAGGTTTGTGCTCCATGTAGTACTTTGTATTAAGATTTTATTTTTTTATTTTTTTATTCGTAATTAAGGACTTCATTATTGCACTCAATAGTAAAACAAAACCATAAAAGATAACAGCAAAACAAAATCATAGAGATACATATAACATTTTTAAATTGCCTTTTAAAGCTGGAATAATTTTGTGAAGGTTTCAATTGTCAATTTCCAGGGTCTGCCGCAAGGTTACACCCAGAGCGCCTCAGTGGAGTCCTTCCTCATTGATCAGTTCTACAAAAAGTTCGACGCTACATCGGACATCACAAAATGGGTAATCCAGAGAAGCGTACTGGAGACTTTGTTAAAAAGAGAAACATCGGATGCTGGTTGTCACAGCATGACTGAGGTAAATCAAATTTTCAAGACAATGAGTGGCATTGATCCAAAGATTAAAGCTGACACAACTCAAAATATTGAGCTGTGCTGACTTACATTAAGTTGCTAATGATTTATATTTTTGTGATCAGTCTTATAAAGTTATTCAAAGTAGTTTAGGTTGATCCCTTTATTTGTTCCTGAATGTGATGGTTCTTCATAACCACATAGTTATAAAAGAATATCAGAGAAATATAATGCACATGTCGTACCAGCTAGAGGTCAGCACATCTAACGCTCTAACATTAAATCATTACTTTTAAGACAGAGAAATTCCCCACAATACTCTCAACAAAAAGTCGGGCCATATTTGGTATCTCATTTCAATCATCCTTCGCCTCGTTGCCTTGTCATCCTCTTGTCCTAATTTTACCAAGTGAATAAATTCGACCCAGCTAATTTACTTTGCAAAAGTGACAAATTCATGACATGAAGCCCAAATCATCCATTCATCTATCGGTGTCTAATTTCAGTTATCGCTTCTATATTACGGAAGTTACCGGACTCTGGACGGTGAAAACACACCAATACCAAATGGATTCTACAGCGTAATTGACGTCATCTCTTCTTCAATTCCAAGCAAAAATATTAAGCTGAATCATGCTGTCGAAAAGGTGAAATATTCCGCGGAGGACAGCCAAGTACGAGTTAGTGTCAAAAATGGCCGTGTTTACGAAGGTGACCGTGTGATAATCACATCATCATTAGGATACTTAAAGGATAAAGCAGCGGCCATGTTTGATCCGCCATTAACAAAAACCAAGATGGCCACCATTGACAGGATGGGATTCGGAACAGTTGATCGGATTTATTTAGAATTTGAAAACTTAGATTTCATTGATGATGAAACCGGAACGATTATGTTTGTTCGCAAAGCAGAAAGATTTGACAGCCCAAATGACTGGATGAAGAAGATTTATTCCTGTTATGTGGAAATTGTCCCTATGGTGAACATGTTGACTTGTAAGTAATCATCAATATAATTTTTATTACTTAGTATAACATCCAGCTATTCAGAGTAAAATGTTAATTGTTCTTTTCCTGATTTAGTATATACGATGACATGCCATTTGCAATAGGTTAAAATCTAGTAGATCTAGAAATTAGGGAACATTTGTTATATTATTGTATTTGTATATATTATTGGTCCCCCGGTGAGGGGAAATTTGTGGTGAGCCGTCAACTGAATACAGCTCAGTACAGCCACAGAGCAGCGCCCATGGACAGAGGATGCAGGAACATTGCCCAAGGTTCCCATGCAGATAGGACCCTCCATGCAGTGTTGGTGATCGCCGTACAATGAGTGATGAGAAGACTGGGAGTCTGGTACATACCCTGTTAATTCAGGGATGCCCAGGGTCTTCCAGTTGCCCCAGCACAGAACACTTGATACAACTCCTTGGTTTAATGCCCCAGAGCTCGACTAAATAGAGTTCAGGGGTCAGATCCGATCATAGAAATACATAGAATGGACATGAGGCTCTAGCAGATGAAGCAACCAAATCCACCATCTTGGAACTGCCTGGCAGCCTGGCATTTGGTAACAGTGACGTCACCAATAATAGTGACATCACTACTAACAATGGCATCATGTCACATCACAATCAGCCAAACGCAACATCTTGTTGCTCCTGCTGTGACGTCACAATGACGTCATGTCTCAGGGCAGTTCCAATATGGCTGATTTGGTGACCTCATCTCAAGGTGGTGTTATACAGCCTCATGTCCGTTCTATGTATTTCTATGGATCCGATCCCACGCCCGCAGAGCCAGTGGTTGTGCAAACAAGCACTCCTAACCATTCATGCAAGATTACTTGGGAACCGATTTCCCTGCTCCAATCAACATGATCAGGTATTATATAAGCACTACAAAATTAGTGTTTTATTATTTGGAGCTACACACAGGTTGCAATGTTCATAATTACACATACACAGAATTGTGAATAGCAAAATTTATCACTTACACGAATGCAAAATTCGTGTATATGTTCGTTTTTGCAGCTTTACAAATTTGTGCACATGCCAAATAGTGAAAAATATATACCTCAACCACTAGGCCACGGAGGAACTGTTGTCGCTCAATCTAAATATGGCACTGAAACTTTGAGCATTAAGTGACCGATATTGGATGGATGGATGATTGAGGTTTTAAGTCCTGTATTTAAGCACTTTGTTCAAGTCTGTGGAACATAAATTTGATGTCTACATTTACAATAATGTTTTGATACTGAAATGTAGACTGGATATTCCAGGTTGGATTACAGGTAAAGAAGCCGAGGAAATGGAAGGTAGATCTGATGAAGAAGTCATATCAAGTATGACAGAACTCCTGCAAAAGTATTTGGGAACAGATGTCCCTGTTCCAATCAATATGATCAGGTATTATATAAGCACTACAAAATTAGTGTTTTATTATTTGGAGCTACATGTAAATGATTTTAAGAAGTTAATCATATTACAGCCATAGAAATGTGTGTAATAACCAAAATGAAAGAGAATATTCCTTGTGAGGTCATATAAGTTGTGCAATGTGCATTAGGACAGATATATTTATATTTTAGCTTCTCAGATCGAGTTTCTACATATGGAAAAAGTTTCTACATATGGAAAAAAAAATTTTCAACATTGCTACAGCCAAGAATAATGTCAGCAATTGTAATCCGTTTCGAGACTATCTTCTGCTAGAGCTTCATAATTTACCGAATAGCAATCAGAGATATATTTAAATTGCAGTGTGGTGAAAAGGAGAACGGAATGTTGCTGCCATCTAGCACAATGTTAGTTTTGTCTACTTCCACACTGTAAAATCGGAGGCACTGATTCAGCTCAATTGATTGAGTGAGATAGTTGCACAAGTTGATTGAGCTAACATAGATTAATGTTTTAAGCTGAGATAACTCAAAATACCGAGCTGAGATAGCTCAAAATACTAAGCTATGTTGACTAAGGTATTCAAGCTGAGAAAACTCAAAACAATGAGCTGTGTTGACTTGCAGCTCAAAATATTGAGTTTTGTTGACTTATTGATCAAAGCTGACACAACTCAAAATTTTGAGCTGTGTTGACTTATTAAGAATTTACCATATATGGTAATTAAGAATTTACCATATATGGTAAATTCTTATTGTTTTTGTTAATATTCTTATTATTATTATTACGGATTCCGAAAAAAATTTGCTTCGATTTTCCTAATTTTTTTTGTGAATGTACCTGTATACTTGTAGACTACTGTATTCAGGTCCTGAGTTTGAATTTGTATTTTTATCGTATATAGGACCTTTTTAGTGTGAATTTCAGTATATTTTGATGTACTATATCTCAATAAATATATAAACTAGAGTAATTAGCCTTAGTTCCTGTCCATAAACTATAAAATTCTATACTTTGGCGAAAAAATTATCAAAATCACTCAAGCGGAACATGCCACACTGAAAATTTACGTCGTTTTCGAGTTGTTTCGGGTTTAGCAAAATCCATATATAGTAACAGCATGCTGATGGTGCCAAAAGTTGCTCTATAGTACGGGACATGGAAAGACATATTTTTAATTTTGATATTTTAAGTATCTATGGAATGGCGGCCATTTTTGTAGAGTGTATTTGCTCAATTTGAGTTGCATGAGTTAGAAATCCATGAAGGAGTCATTTTAGGTAATGCAAATAGATAATGAACCCCCCAAAATATACCCATAAAACCCCAATAGCCACCTTCAAATTTGACCTTGACCTTATTTTTCAAGGTCATACCACCCGTCAAAGTTTCAATTCACTACATTTTCAAAAATTCCAACAATTATGTTTTTTCAAAGATATCGGGTTCATATTATAGATTCTTATAGATGGCAGCTGGATTGTTTAAACCCTGAAATCGGAATTGATCTATCTCTTCCTGCTGATTTATAAAAAAATTCCAAATATTGCATACCGCGCAACATGTGAAATCAGCCTATTTTTGCCCTCTTGAGCAATAAATATTGATCCTACACAGTTCAAATAATGAAATGACCCCCCCTTTGTCACATATTGCCAATCTGGGAAAAATATTGGTTTTGACCTAGAAAGGTATTTTCAAGGTCAAACTCAAGGTCAAATATTTGGCAAAATTGGAGATTTGAGATACCTAATTTTTTTAACTAGGAAATAATTGAGGAATTTCCACAATCTCTTTGGTGTTTGGTGCCACAGTACCCTAGAGGACCCTTGCAAAGTTTAAAGTTCCTCGGATTGACGTACATTGCACAATAAAGGTCACAAGGTAAAAAAATTACATCTAAATTGACTGCTCATTTTCCAATTTCGCGCTTGTACCCAAAATTTGACGGCCTTTATCTCCGGTTCTAATTAAGCTAGAGAAAAACTAAAAACATATTCGGGAAGGCTGTATTTGTTTTCTATGCATTTTAACGTATCTCTACTAGTTAAAAAGATCGCCGGACCCTGAAAATTTCATGTTTTCGGTCATGATTTTACACTTTAACATTTTTTTCACAAAGTAGGCAATCTTCAAAAAAATCAATACTCCTTGAATATGTAATCCTAACACTTTTACAGTAGTGTGTGCAATTTCAAGTCTCTGCTGTAAACCGTTTGCCTTTGAGATCTAAATAATGTTCAAAACTTGACATTTTCAGAGTCAATTTTTTGGTGATATTTCACATTTTTGTCATTAATTCAATCGCTTCTATCTTCGGTTCTAATTGAGGTATAGGAACTATGAAAGCAGTTCTGAATACATCAGATTCTCACCTTTATTTTATTTTTATGTTAATTTTGGTGTAGCATCAATTGTTAAAAAGATCTGTGAACCCTGAAAAATTCAACTTTACCTATTATAACCAAATTAGTGCCCTGAGCTAAATTTTGCAGTGAAGAAATACAAAATGAGTATAAAAGTTGCATGGACCTATTTTGTTAATGTGATACATTATACTGATCTCACGATATCTATGATGCTCAGTATGTGAATGTTCATATTTGTTTTCTTTCTTGTCAAGTGGTCAATTAAACAAAATTAAATGCACTAACCTAAATAAACCAAACTGACTAAACTATACTAAATAAACTAAACAAAATAGATTAAACTAAATAAGCTAAACTGAACTAAATAAACTAAACTAAATAAACTAAACTAAGCATGTGCATTCACACAATAGTCTGTACACATAAACATATACAATATACCTTTAAATAATAAATATATCGGTATATTCTTCATCACTGACCATGGTCAGTTATAGACATCTAGTTTTTAGTTGTTTTTGATTTATATTTGTGTGACCTGTCTTATAAAGTTATTTATGAATATGGGCAGTAATCCCAAAATATTGTTTGATCTCTCAAGGGGATCCACCTGATCCAGTATGCTTCATTTTAGCACACCATGGACAGGCCCAAGATGCATTCAACAAAGACCATTGCATCACAAGAGATTTAAAAATTAATTTCTTGTGAATAAATCCCAATGGCCTGTGGCTCATCTCAGTTGGTGTACAGTACTAGAAGCCTATATTTGAACACACTCTGATTTGGAAATGTTGGTTGAAGTGTGAAAGCATGCATCTAATTACTCCCACAAATTAATTTAAGAGAGATAAAAATAAAAAGTAACCAACTAAAGTGGTGTGCTACTCATTTTTTCTCTGGGATAGTGTAATATAAATGTTCTTTTTTCTTGTAAGTAAATAATTATTTAAAACTAAATGCAGTCTTATGAGAAGTCCTTGTTATAGATGGCGCTATATGTGGCATGACTGAGATGTCAAGCTGTCTGCAACAACTGAAGCTTTCATGTTTTCACAGCTTAATGTTATGATTCGTTTGGACAACTTACAGCATTGAGCTATCATACCTTGACAACTTATAGGATTGAGCTATCATAGCTTGAAAATTATTAACATTCTCAGACAGCTCAAATTATTGCTTCAACACAGTTTTCAAATTTTACAGTGCAAGAAATAGTTCAAATTTCATGTCACATTCACAAAGTTTCTATTCAACATCGAGATAAACCAGAGTCAGACTCGGCAATCACACTCTCTAGGGAAGTAGAAAAGGCTATCAGCATACTAAGAAACAACCCTGGTTTCTTCCAGATGAATTGGTGCGAGTTCCTCACACTCAGTTTATGCGGATCGCTCGCGGGAGCTCGTGGAATTGCACACTAGCTACTAGGTGGCTACACATGCCAGCATATGTTCTGCCAAGACTGGAAAAAGCAGCGGCAATGAAACAGGGGTCAACTTGTAGACAGTTTAAATTGAGTATTTTGTGTCTCTTCGCAGATCCAGATGGCACAGTGATAAGTATGTGAAAGGATCATACAGTTTCATCAAAGTCGGATCTTCCATTGATGATGTGGAAATTTTGGCCGAACCTGTATATTTCACCCAGGGAAACTTGACCGAGGTGAGATATGTACATTTTTCTTAAAGTTTGAAAAGAATCAGACATTCTTACTTTGTCAGAAAGGGTCATGGGGGTGGAGGGTTGGTCTAGTGGTAGCATGCTGGACTGCCAATCGCTGGGTCCAGGGTTCAAATCCTGCTCTTGCCAGGTCATCTGGGCCTATGTTGGATGGCTGTTTCAAACATCCTTCACCTCATTGCCGTGTCCTCCTCCTGTCCTAATTAGCTAATCAAGTGCTTAAATACAGGACGTAAAGCCCCATTCATCCATTCATCAGAGAAAGGGTCAGTGATGGAAATGGAACATCTTCGTCAGTCTTGTGCACAAGTATCGCATCATTCCAAATATTTGAAAAGGAAAAACTTCCTGCAACCAGAGTATAATTTTGGCTAATACTACCTTGAGGACTGAAAAAGTAATCAGGAAATTGTACTTTCTCCAATGAGCATAATGATTGGGAAGAGGTCCCCGAGTTGTCTGATCAAGTTTAGGGAGCTCACCTCCAATAAGCTCCCTCCTATTTCCATCACTGGAAAGGGTGTACCACAGCTCTAGTGCTGAGTATGAAAAGGCACTGTCTGCTATTACAATATAGTCTTCTCCAAAAGTTTAATGGCAATTACATCCAACTCCAAGCCATTATCAAAACAAGTGGAATCAAAGGTTTATATACCATGTCCATGTCCAATTGTCCATTGTCCAACTGGCCATGTGCGAATGACTCTTCATTGACTTCTGAGAAGATGTGTCTGAATACTTCAATAAAAGCTTTGGTGAAAGGTCAAAATTATTACCTTTTCAAAATTAGCAATGGTTGCCATGGTTTTTATCCAAAAACGCCAAATGGATATTTTATTTCACTTGATTAATCGCAATCTTAAATATCGACAAAAAAAAACTTTTTTAAAAATACATGGATTACTTACATATTAGTCACAAACTGGATAATTTTGGAAAAGAGGCAACACCTTGCCTGCTTCCAGTAATGACTAGACTAAAACAAGTGTCTGTTTCTGGCATAAGTTTTTTTTTATCTTTGTGCTATTTGATTAATTTTAAACACAATTCATTTATCATTCCAGGCCGTCATTCTCTTCGCTGGGGAAGCGACTCACCCCCTGTTCTACAGCACAGCTCACGGGGCGATGTTAAGCGGAATCAGAGAGGCTAAGAGGATCATTGGAACTACTGGAGCAACAAAAACATTAAACTAATGCAATTGTTTATTTAGCATGTCTTACTTTTAAAATGTTAATATTGACCGAATAGCTCTAATACATGATTTGATTGCACCGAACAGCTCTGATGGTTAATTTTATGGCACTGAAGGGCTCTAAAACCGATCTATAATAGAGTCTGTTCTGACGTACAGCATTGTATCATGGTTTGGTTCATCGCACAAAAAAGATCAGAAAAAACTTAAAAAGATTATTAGAATTGGTAAAAAATTGGGGGTCTGCACAAGGAGTTTGAATGATTTGTTTAATGAATATTGTATTAAAAAGGTTGTAAAACTTCTTAAAGATTCAGAGCACCCACTGTATGATCAGTATGTATTTTTGAGATCAGGAAAACGTCTTATGGTGCCAAAGCAAAGAACAAATAGATATGGCAATACATTTGTACCATCGAGCATAAAGCTGTATAATTATCATCTCACGAAGGGTAAAACAATGTAGTTAGTAGTTAGTAGTTAGTTCTATTTTTGCATAATTTATTATTTATAATCACTTTGTTCACTTGACATTCTGTGTATCATGCTACAACAAGTTTCACTTTGTGACTAAATAAAGTACTTCTTATCTCTTATCTTATCTTAAAAGGGAATTTAATGCACTGAACAGCTCTAATTGTCTATTTTGCCATCAGAGAAAAATTTGAGACTGAAAATCAGAGGAACAGTCAAGCTATGCAAATTTTGTTTGGTAGTATCCTTTGAAGATTTTGGCATACGGCAGGCAAAATTGCCTTTTTGGTATTAAAAACTATTTTTGTGATCACTGAAAGTTGGTGACCATCTGCTCATTGCTAATGATGTTCACTGTCTGATTCTTGTACATCAGAAAATCTATATGGTCAACACTTGAACACATGATCTATTAAAAAAATTCTTAGGAATTTTCAAGATACCCTGTGATGTACAGGGTAACCAAAAAAAAAGTTCACATTCCTCTGAGTGGTCATAAGATATTCCATTTTTGCCACAGGACTTTGATTTACGCCTCAATTTTTTGGTAATTATCAACACATTGCACTTGAAAGGCAAAACCGCCAGACATAACTGCATAGCCTTGCTGCTATAACAAAGTGTGAATAACTGTTGTCCTTGATTTTTGCTGTGCCTGATTTACAGGTGATTTCATTACCATGCGATTCTTGTCTTTCACACTTGGCTGTGTGGAATCAATGCTAAATCCATAATTACTACGTTTGATAAATCAAATATGTGACGTTCTGTTCCTTCTAAGCCAATCAGATTATCTAAAAATGGCAGGTATTTGGTGGGTCTAGAGCCCAAGAATCGCGTACTAATGAAATCGCCTGTAAGGGGATGCATGAATAAGGCTGTTGAAAATGTCAATATGGGTGGTCTGAGATATAACAAGAACCCAGGGGTTCAAAATGGAGATGTTATAGTGTCTTACTTCAATCTCCTGAAAAGACTTTCCCTGAGTGGCCAGAACCAGGTGTTGTTTATATTGTGTGCTAATTTAAATTTCAGAATTTTAAAACTAATCCATTTCAAGCCGCAAAATGTGACATAGGTGATATGGAAAAAAGAATACATTTTCATTAATGAACTTTGAAATAGCTTTAAAATGGTGCATGGAAACGGGTGTGATCTGCCGGATAGCTCAACATCCTTTTAGTGGAAGTAGCTGCACATTCATTTGTGTGATTATCATATGAAAATTAGATGAGAAGACTGGGAATCTTAGGCATAGTCTAATCCACTACTAATGGAATTAGTTGTCTCAGTATTAGCCAGAACTGACTGCTTTGGCCCAGGAGGCCTACCCAAGGCAGGCCAGTTTCTTGAAGTTATCTCAATAGGAAACACTGGATACAACGGATAACCATCAAAATCCAATGGGCTCTGACAAAATGGGAGTTCCAACACAGAATTTTACACTAAACTAATAGATATATGGCTACAAAAAAAAAGTCCTAATATGATTAAGTAAATATTTGTTGAAGTTTACCAGTTTTTTGTTTACCATTAATTTTTGAGAAACCAAAATTTGAGAAAAATATCAGAAATGCTAATTTTTCCTTGGTTTTTTAGTTTTTATGAAAATTTCACAAGATTGGCCCTTCAAATGACTTTAGTCATTTAAAGAGGTATAATTTAGACATCTAAATGCATAATTTCCGCAGTGCGACTCCAAAATTCACGGAATCATAGATCACTGAAAAAATAACATTTTTTTCACATTTTCGCTGAATTTACTGTTATTAATTTTTGTAAGAGCATACATTTATACCCTAAAAAGGAACATTAAGGGTATTTAATGTGTATGATGGTAGAATTTCATGCCCATAGGTAAAAAACTGTTTCAGAGTTTTGCTTTGGAAACAAAATTTTTATTTTTTTTTTAAATTTTCAATATTTTATAAAAACTCTACCAATTGCTTAAATATGAACAACAAAATGCACATATATGCTGTAAGACCCATTCATGTGCCAAATATCATGAATACAAGTGCAATGGTTTATGCACAGTGGCCAAAACACAATGTGTGCAGCCGCCCACAGTGGATCCAAGCAAGATATAAAAGGAAAACATGTCATAATAACAACATGCCTGGTATTCATTCCTATGCCAGATGCATGCTCTACAATCAAGTTATACATATCTCTTGACCCAAACATCTCCAAACAAAATAGCCAAGACAGGGCCCAAAAGACATTCTGAAAATGCTCAAATTTCAAATTTCCCGCCAAAACGGTCCATTTGTCACTGTGACTGCATAAATGGAGATGTGTACACATCTCCATTAAAAACTGATTGAAATTTGTTGATAGGTATGTAAAGAAGCTGGACTCAGGAAAATGTGGTCCTGCAAAGATCAGAACCCCTTAGAATATTGTCAAATTGTCACGCAGGGCATAATATGCCCAGTCTAGGAGAGATTATTTCAAATTAGCAGAAATATTGGAAAAATAAAGTCAAAAAGTGTCTTGTAATGAAGTATGGAGGCTTAACATATTCCTTGTTCCTTAGGAATGAATTGCTTTATGTTTATCTCAGAAATTGTGGCACATGAAATGGACATTTGAGGACTTGATTGGTCGTTGTGTGCCACCAATCTCACATTGTGTAGATAATGACTATAACCTTAATAATAGTTAAGAATTACAGAATTACAAAGGATATTCTAGATAGAGATTACAAATTCCTAAAAATAATAGTTATTTTCTTTTTGAATGTAAATTTACTACAATTTAAATCAATGACGTTTACAACAGAATTCCAAATTTCTGCACCTTTAAATCTAACATGCATTTTAACAATTTCTAATCTGCAAAATGGCAATCGTAAGTTATTCATATTTCTTGTTCTATAATGATGAAAATCAGCTTGATAATTAAACATATCTGAAAATATTCTTGGTAATTCACCTTTTACAAACTTATACATAAACATCATAATTGAAACTTTATACAATTTAGGTAATTGTAAAATTTTAAGTTCATTAAATATACTATTCGAGGGTGTTCTTCGACTAACACCTTTAATTATACGAACCACCCGTTTTTGCAAAACTAATAGCGAATTAATATAATTAGCTTAAGTATTTCCCCATATTTCAATACCATAAGTAAGATAAGGATGGAAAAAACTATAGTATAAAGTAAGCAATGTATTATGATTTAAGTATTTTTTTGCTTTACAAATTATTCCAATAGATTTTGACAATTTAGATTTAACATAATTTATGTGTTCTTGCCAATTTAACTTATAAATGATCAATTATAACACCACGAAATTTTGAGCTAAAAACTTAAGACATTCAACCTATCATCTGACTTTTAAAAATGTTTACACAAGAAACAGCCAAAAAAACTTCGAAGGACATGAATTTATATATAAGTATATAGGTTACATTAAGGGTCACATTTTCGGTTAGCCTCTGACCATATAGGAAGTCGCACTATTTCACCTATCACCTTGAAACTTAGCATACAGTCTCAATATAATTTTATCTTGCTTCCATCAACTTTTGGTAAACTTCTGTGACATTAAAATTTTTATTTACGAAACTAAAATGTTCGTTTTTGGCGGGAGTTTCAAATGATCAGCTGCAGTGAAACCAGCACCAACAGCAGCAGCCAGATCCAGTGTTTGCAGATTCAATAGAAAGAATGAAGGGAGGGATGAAGGGAGGAATGAAGGAAGGAATGAAGGAAGGAATGGAGGAAGGAAACAATGAAGGAAAGTGTCTACAGATTCAAATCATTCAATGAAAGAATGAAGGAAGGGATGAAGGAAGGAAGGGATGAAGGAAGGCAGAGGGAGAAGGAAGGTTATGAAGGAAGGCAGGAAGGAAGGAATGAAGGACGGAATGAATGAAGGAAAAAGGAAGAAAAAGGGAAGGAAAGTAGGAAGGAAAAGGGAGGGGGAAGGAGGGAGGGAGGGTATAGGCTACATGTAGGCAGATAGATAGATAGATAGATAGATAGATAGATAGATACTTAGATACTTAGATACTTAGATAGACACATAGATAGCCACGTAGATAGACACATAGATAGGCTAAGTCATGGCAGGTACCTCCCATGGATAAGTCTATAGATACAAGCAGCTGTTAAAGTGCTTGCACGTTATTTTTATCAATATGCAATACTAGGTAAGTGTTTAACACTCCATTTTTTCAAACATTTAGCATTATAGATTTACACCAATGTACAGTGCCCTTGCAGTACATCATTGCCACACAACCACTGGCTCTGAGGGCGTGGGTTCGAATCCCACCCCGGATCTTAATTTAGTCCGGGGCAACTGAAAGACCCTGGGCATCCCTGAATTAATATGGTATGTACCAGATTCACAGTCTTCTCATCTCATCATCATATGACAATCGCCTGCCTTGATATAGCCCACTAAGGTGCTGCAGAGGCATAAAACACAAACAAACAAAACATCATTGCCACAGTGGCCAATAATACCACAACAACAAGACAACAACTCAGGTGCAAAGGAGGCACTCTGCTCAAAAGCTGTCAATTGACACTTATGTTTGTGTATTCACTACAGAAACTGCACATGGTAACCAACAAAGCAATACAGCATCAAAGTAAATCTTTGTAGTTTTTCATTGAGAGGGACCACCAAAACTGCAGACAGTACACAAATGCTTGAACGTGACAGCTCTATATCAAATCCAATTCAGACCGGAAAGTGTTTTCGTTTCAACTGTGATAAACTGTAAATTATCCTATTATCCATGCTTGGCTGAATTTCAGGTAATTTCGTGCCACCAAATAAAGGATCCCCCCCCCCCCCAAATTAACACCTGGGTTTTTTCAGTGGTGTTATTGGTTGATGCCATTTGCCAGTTTCAACTATGACATCATAGCTAACACCAAGTTGTATACATGTAGGTTCCAATGGAGTCTCCAGCTGTGACATCAAGGTCCAAGCCATGAAAAAAAATTCTTTAGAGGTGTGCTGCAGTTGCGAAAGCTGTAATATTTAGAGTTTGCTCAAAGCCTTTGAAGTTTGTATAGGTTATTCACCTAGGGAGAGGCAATATGTGATTTATCCAGCGAGGGCGTTAGCCCGAGCTGTGATAAACACATATTGCCGATCCTGCGGTGAATAACTGGCTTATACCATAAGACAAAACTGAAACTTGTCGTTTGTTGCTGTGGTTTTTCACAGCTTCACTTATTATTCTCCCATGGGAGGATAACTGGAAAACAAAGAATATGGGTTTTATTGCAGTGAAATACTGGCTCATGATTGGCTGACAGAGGTGTCGAATGGTATAAAACATGATATCGCCCATTACTGAACTATAAATCATCGGCATATTATACAGGGTGGGGAACCAAAATTTTCTATGAACTTCCATTTGCTAAGAAAGCATCTCACATCTACAGGAAAATTCTGAAAACAATACAGCACAATCACTAAGGTATCAGCCATACCTGTGGAAGGTTAGAGTGAGCTGTGATTAAAAATTACTCCACAGGAGACAAAAAGGAAGAGGTGGTCAAATTTGCTTCAGTGCCAAATGGACTAAAAACAATCCCTGACATAGTCAGAGTGACCTCACAACCAGAATGCAATATCACTAAGGCAATCAATGACGGGACAGGAATAAGAGGGAAGTCAGGGATTTTTATGGAGAGAATTAAGAGAGGAATGGAGCATTCCTGGAGTCACTGACGACAAAACTGACAAGATACCAGCAACCTCCATGAGAGAGGTGGTTGAAGAGCTTCAGGTGGACCTCAAGGCTGCCAGAGCGGCTATGCAAAATTATTTTGGCCTGAAATCATATGTCAGGACCCCAAAGACACCATTCGGCCTATTCCATGAAGGCCAGAAGATAGAAATGGTGAAAAAATGATGGGCTACATTCAGAGTCCGCGAAAAGTGCCGGTTTGCGTATGACCGGCAGAGGAAGAATGGTTACCTGCCCAAATGTCCGATGGATTAGCTGGAGAGTCAATGAGCCGATGCAGCACATACAGCTGTGAGCACAGGCCTTTGAAATCTCCATTGCAATTGTCAAACACCAATGACACAAATTGGTGTCAGAAGTGTCAATTGGATTGCAATTAAACATCAAGAGGGTCAACACCTCAGCTTATTAGCTCTTATTGCAATTAGCAACAGCCATCCTCAGCTTGGTAGGTTTACACTAGATAAATTTGAGGCCTGCAAGGTTAAAACAGAACATAGGGCTAGGTCCTGACGGGTCTTCTGCCAAGTGAATTCTACAAATAGTTTGGGATCAATTCCAATGAACTACAAGCAAAATATAATCTGCATATCTTCTTTAACAATACCCAGTCCAATATTAAAAAATAATAGTAACAAAAAAATGTACATTTTTAGATTTGCTAATTCTAGATTTAATTAACCACAGCAATGTGTTAGTGAGCAATAGGAGCAATATGGATGCATAGGCCTACATTCATACATGCCTTTACAAACTTTTATTAACACACAGAAATATACATATGTCATTTTTAGCTAATATAGGCCTATATATTAGGTATTTTGTTAAACTAGAAAAGCCCATGCTAATGCAAGTAATTTTCAACACTACAATATTCTGGAGTCATGCAATATTTCTGTAGGTTGACTTTATTTAACTCCATGCTGGTTGAGCTTATGAAATTTCGGGCAGACAAAATCTTATTCGGGCAGGTAAACTTCAGAATCTACCTGCCCGAATGTCCTGTACACCAAAAGCACTTTTCGCGGACTCTGGCTACATTAGGAAGCATGGCTCGATATTCAATTTTTTTTTCAAACAAACTATAAATGTTTGGTTGTGGATTCTATTGTCAACAAAAGAAATGGCAAATTCTATATAAAATCAGTAGAAGATGTTGATTGGTCATTCAGGGCAAAGTATCCAGCTCAGGCAATGGTTTCGGTAGTCATGACTTCAGATATAAAAATTACGCTTTATTTCTTTTTCATGCGAGTAAAGGGGGACGGACCTGATGCATACTACTAGGTCAAGTGATGTTATGTTTTGCCATGGCTGGATGTGAATTACCCCAATGGCAACTATAGGCAGACTCAGGATGGTTCCCCATGCCTTATGGCCAAGAAAGTTCAGGATTTCAACTTTTCAGAGACTTCTGGGCGGACAATTTCTGGCCCTTCTTCAGCTCGGACCTTAATTCCCCTTACTTTTCCGTATGGGGCATCTCAGAATAGTTTGTCAACAAGACCTGTCACCACGATGTTGTTGTCCTCCTTACTGTCTTCATGGCTCATGGCCTCAAAATATGAAGGGCTTTGAAGGCGCTTTTTTTCAAAACATCACCATGTTTAGATGGCCATATTGAATTTTTGATTGGAGATAATACAAGTCAAACTTCACAAAAAGGATCCTTTTTGTCCTGTTTTTCTAAGGCCTGAAAATTTGAATTTGTTATGACTTAGCGAAACCTTTCATTTCGACTGAAGTTTGAAATATTCCAAATTTTGAAAAATGTGCTTCCTCACCCTGTACTTGCACAAATCTTGTCATAATTGTTGATTCCTTCCACCAGATACAGTCAGGATAGAGATTTTGCCATATAGTAGGCCAAATTGCCTTTTTGATATTAAAAACTCACAGTGGGTTTTAACCACCATTAAGTTAGAAGAAATTCTAATGGCATGCTGCCTGTTGGATATGGTCCACAAGGACATGCAGATTGCATAACTGAAAACGAGAAAAAAATCTGTTGGGAATTTTTTGAAAAAATCACATTTTTATGTGGCAGCCATTTTGCAATGTGATAAACTTCATAAAAGGGTTCTAGAGAGTATCAAAACTCATTTTAATGGCATGAAACCTGCTCAATATAATCCATAAGGATGTGAAGGCTACTAATCTTTTAAGAGGAGAAAAGTCAGAAAGAAATTTTTGAGGAAAAACACAATTACATGTTAAAAACATTTTATGATGTGATAAACTCAAGGAAAAGGTAAAAAATGCATTAAAAAACATAGTGATGTCATGAATTTTGCAGGAAATAGCCTGCAAGGACATGTAGATTCCATATCTGCATATGGAAAATAAGTGGGGAATTTTCTCAGAAAAACATTAAAAAATTTTTACGTTGCAGCTATTTTGGCATGTGATAAACTTCATTAACTTAGTTCCTTGTACCTTCAGCACCTTATTTCTAAATTTTCTTGATGATGTCCTCGAGCCGTCTCAGTTTCAGTATCATCGAGAAAATATCTCGAAAGCAACAACGACGCAGACATCTTCCAGAATATGCTAAACTAAGGACATAACATTTGAAAGCCAATGCAATAAGGCCAAGATGCTACAGGAACTATGAGGAACAAAGGGAATCCAAGCAAACAGCATGCAGATGTTCTCCAAAAAGCACAGATACCATGCAGAAGGTTCCAAGAAAGAACTAAAATATATTTGGAAGTGTGTAAAACAGCTTAGTACAAGATCTAATCTTTGAACAGTCTATCAACGAGTAACATTTTCTTATTTTGTCGGCATAATGTCTGGGCCTCATCCTGATTGTTCTAGACTATTCTTTTATCCCTCCTGCAGCGTTTCTAGACATATTTGCATTGACCCAACATGATCATGGATATCCAACACAAAGTTTCTGGCTATGAAAAAGATCCTGAATCATGTCTCTGATGCTGAAAGTATGCTGAAATGATCAAATCTACTTCCCGAACCCTTCCTGGCATTGCCTTGGCCCATGTGGATGCCTCGCCAGCCCTTTGAGAAATGATAATTGGTTAACATTTCAAAAATTACAATTTGGGTCCTATTTGATGTTATTTTGAGAGTATTGTTGTATTTTACTTAAAAATAATCAAATCAAATGCACAGTTAATGAACATAATACATCTTTCACAAGGGTGTGTGTCCTCTGTTTTCGGGAAGGACACCACTCAATCCTGGAAAGACCACATAATAATCATTGTAAACACTATCAAAGTGCTGATAACTGGAAATGTGCCCATCACAGACATGTTTCTTTGTGCTTATAATTACTGGTACTACATGTTTTTGATGGGTTTCTGTACCTGCAATCATAGCACACTAAGATGCAGTATGATTCTGACTGTATGCAAATAATATAATTGCAAATTGACCTTTTCATGGAGTTTATCACATCGAAAAATGTTTTTCAAGTAAAGATGTGTTTTTCTTTAAAAATTACTAGAAATATGTTTCCTGCTAATAGATATGTAATTAGTATGTCTTTGTTTATTATATTTAACAGGTTCCATGCGATTGACATAAGTTTTGACGATCTCCAGAACGCTTTTATGGAATTTATCACATTGCAAAATGGCTGCCACATAAAAATGTGATTTTCTCAAAAAATTCCCAACAGATTTTTTTCTCGTTTTCAGTTATGCAATCTGCATGTCTTTGTGGACCATATCCAGCTGACATCATGCCATTAGAATTTTTTCTAACTTAAAGGTGGTTAAAACCCACTGTGAACTATATTGGTTGCATAGGTTCAATTTTAAGCAATTTTACCTAAAAATGGAGATGTCTTTCATTAAAGTAATAAATTAATTGAGAAAACAACCCCCATATATTGTTTTGCAATGCCAAGTTTGTCATATACCAAAGATAACACAAAGAAGTATATGAACTTCAGAGAAGGTTTTGTGATCATTCAACCAATTTTTTCAGTTTGGGGAATGGGGAATTAAGTTATAAATTTCAAATTGTTTGTGCAACATCTAAACATTACATGATTTTGCATAAATTTTGCATGAGTTTGTTTTACTATGTGGTCATCAATTGAAATTAGGGATATTAGGATATTTGATTTTTTTGCATACAATTTTGGACCAACATGTTATTATGGATGACAAGCAGACATGACAGTGGAAATAGTAGGAGACAGAAGAAAATCACTTACTAGCAAAACATATTACCTGTTAGGATTAAAAAAAATTTTTTGGTTTGATGTATCCTGCCATCTTAAATCCCCAGAATTTCTGTATTTCACCCAGCCGTAGCTCAACCTGGGGTTAACGCAGTAGAACGAGTGCTTCACGGTGAAATGTTCTTCCCAATGGCGGTCATAGGATGCAGTTATGATTAAATCGGACAATCATGTGCTCCAGCAGAAGTTGCCAAAGCTATCAATTCCTATAGAGACTGCAGGGGGCGGGTTGGTCTAGTGGTAGCGTGCTGGACTGCCAATCGCTGTCCATGGTTCGAAATCCAGCTCTAGCCGGGTCACCTGGGCCTATGTTGGACGCTGCTTCTAATTAGACTACCGAGCATAAATACAGGTAATAAAGCCCCAATCATCCATCCATCCTATGGAGACGGCTGAGGTATTCCATATAAATTTATGAACAAGGGTTTATAAGCAGTGTGCCCACATAATTTCCATCAGATAACTGCTGGTAGTTGAAGGTGTTTGAAGTCTTGTATTTACGCACCTGTTAGGATAATTAGGACTGGAAGAGGACACGGCAATGAGGTGAACGATTGTTGAAACAGCTGTCCAATATAGGGCCAGATGACCCGGCAAGAGCTGGAATCCAACCCTGGACGTGCCGATAGTCAGCCCACAGCATTCCACCCACCAAACCAACCCTCATCTCTGTTCTCGTCTAAGAGCATTTGTAATTATAAGCTTCAATCGATTCAATATAATATCCAGAAAGACAAAGGGATATCTATAGCAAATTTTATTCAATGCAAAAAAACAACTTAAAAACATCAAAAATATTTCAAAACAAATCTTCGATATTGCACATACCTAAAACACAATAATATATTACAGTCACTCAATAATCTATGCTACATGAGAATGGTTCTACATAGAATACCACAAAATATAAGATAAATTATATTAAATTTGATATTCAAGACAATTAAACAACCAACTGAAAATATATTTGACAGGTCTGAAAACATCCAAACCTAAGAAGCACCTATAGATATGTTAGCATATATATATGAACCAATGATTCCGACAGCATCCGAAAGTGCTAAATGTCTTGGACCAGTGATTTCTCTTTTCGGCAAACTCTGGTCTGGAGTTTCTTATCCAACTTGTCAAAACCGCCAGCGAATACCCAAATTAACTTCAGATATAGACCTCAGTTAAATACATTAAAAAATCTGTATATTTGTATACTCTTTACAGTGAAACACTTTGATATAGGAAAAATCCTTTCAAGTTCATGTTGATTTTTGCATTCTGTGAGTCATGATACACCATGATTTGTCATGATCATTGCATCAGTATAGGAAGCATATATGCTGTTGATGATTCATGATCGAGATTACATGCCATAGCTGTGAATCTGTAAGATCCAAAGCTGTGTATGAAAGATATTGACATGGGATGATTGGTCATCATTTGGATGATTTGTCATAACCAGGCTCTGGCAGTGATTGGTCTTCCTTCATGATGACAATTTCCTATTCATCTGCCAAAATGAAGGCGTATCCACCTGAGCTGAGATGGAGAGTCATTTATCTGAAATATTTGCATGATAAAAGCGTACAAGAGATATCTGAAAGCCTTTATGTCAGCAAGAGAAATCTCTTTGTGTATAGAATGGTGCAACTACATGTAGAAACAGGTGGCGTGCATAAGAAGGAAAGGCCTGGAAGAGTCAGGAAATTGAACAGTAAGTATGTTTGGGGTCAACCATTACATATTGTGGGAGGGGGGGGGGGGTTGGAGGAGAAAGTACTGCACTGTGATACATGTACCAGAGTCAGTTATTTATTTCAAGCACTCGCTATACAAAACTTGATTTCAAGATTGAACAAAACATTGTAAATAAGAGAAAGGAGAAATTTTTTTTTTTACTGAGGCTAGACAGGACATTATTGTCATTTAGGCCAGATTTTTTTAATTTTTCGCTTCTCAGAGCGACCGAACCAACCGATTTTCTGCCTATGGAAAAAAAAATTATCATACCCACAATTTTTATCAGATTGACATGTATTAAAAAACTGAGATTTCACCTTCTTTTTTGTCCTACCGACCAACTCTAGAAAAAGTGCCATGAGAAGATTAGAGAAACTAAAGATCAATTATGTCTGGCCTTACAGAAAGCACCAAGCCAAGCCAAGGCCGATTCAACATTGCAGTACCCAAGCTAATGATGGAAGTATATTTTTATATTATCCATAACCACTCCTCCCATGGCATCATCCTGTTGGCCTCCAGTTGCCTTGGACTGGCACTGGTGCTCTCAACAGCTGACGAACAAAATCTCTTGAGCGCATGGGCTGTGGTTATGCAGTTATGACAAATCATGCCTATGATGACTCATCGTCCCATGTCAAAGTGTTTCACATATTTAGTCACATTTACAACTATATTACATGGTAGTGATCATGAATCATCAGCTGCATATATTTTTCCAATACTAATGTAACGATCATGACAAATCATGGTGTATCATGACTCACAGAATGCAAAAATCAACATGAACCTGAAAGGATTTTTCCTATATCAAAGTGTTTCACTGTAATGACTTCATTGATTACAAACATACAAGATAGTCACAAATATTTGTACATTTTATCATGCAAAAACCATGTC